>MU226176.1:2462884-2482070 GCA_018584345.1 Thuja plicata
GATGTATATTTGGAAGATTTAGGAATGTTTTAGAAAATATTGGATGAAAGCAAGAGGATGAAAATGGTCAAACTGAAGATCAAAAGGTCTGCTAAAATTGAATGTTTTTCCAGAATCACACTGAAGACAGAAAAGGGTATCTAAAATGGTAACTTTGAAATCTTGAAGATCTATGCAAATACTTGCTGTGATGAATGCACTAGAATAAATGCGTAGAAATTTTAAACAAATGCGCAGGATCTGATTTTTTGGATTTTTTTAACAATTTTGGCTTTGAAATTTTGAATTTTTTTTGTGTTTTTGGTTTTTTTTTGGTAATTCTCAGATGTTTTTGACAAATTGAAAATACATACACACACACGCAAGACAGAAATGGTCTAATCTAAATCAATATGAATGCACAGACACGCTTACAAATCTTAAGGCTGACAAGGATGATATCTACTGAATCCCCACTTGGATAATAAAATTCAGCCACGCAATTCAAAGTGGACAACCTAGGAACTTGGAGGCACGGGCTCCTCCTTACAGTGCACTCACTTCTCTGGCACACCAAGTTCCATATTCAATGGGTCATTACTTCCCAAAGAATCACTATCTCTACTATGAACCATGAGTAATGTGGGGTGTCTTCACAGGTTGGGCTACCCGTTGCACCAGTAAATAGAAGGATTTCTGGCCACTAAACAAAAGCTTTTAGTAAGGACATTCGTTCAGGTGGTTGTGATCATGTCATTTTCCCAATTAAGGGGGCTCTCCCAATCCTTTCAAAGCAAGGTTTTCACCTTAACAATGTAGGGACTTTAACGCACCACAAGGGTACTAGAGGAGATTTTGGTTGCCACAACAAATTCACACCTGTCCACTGTAAGACTAGTAACAATGACATTTTTTGTATACCGGTTTGGATGGGTTTGGCTTTAGCCTGTTACCGGTTGGGTCGTTCCTTGGGGTGAGTACCTTCTTACCCACCAAAGACTTCCCTCTAAAGATTATAATAGTTTCTTTTACACCCAAGGTCCACGAATGGCAAGGGGAGAGGATACGTTGATATAAACTGGGATTACAATTAAGCTATAAAGCAAGACATAATAGACAGTTGTTAAACTAAAGAAGACACACGAAACTGAAAAACATGTCGTATTTTAAAGCCCAAACAAAGATTGTGGTTTATTTTGCTAACCCCTTAGGAACCTGCAAGAAAACCATTAATAATTTGAAATTTGGGGTCTTCAGATTAACGACCTGCAAAACAGCCTGAAAGCTACCAAAACAAACAGAAAGTTGTTAAGTTGATTAGGAAAAACTAAACAAAGAGAAAAATATAGTTCTATAGATGAAAATATGAATACACAGAAAAAGTGAATGTATGTGTCGGAACAGAGGATAAATGCGCAGGAATAGTCTATGGATGCGCACTGTTAACAGATAAATGCGCAGTTTCAACAAATGCACAGTAGAAATTAAATAATGTGTAGCAATCAGGGACGGATGCGCAGGTATGCCTGTATAATTTTTCACATGGAAAAACTAGAAAAATATGTCAATTTGTGGGGTTAGGCCCCACAGTGGGCGCCAAAAATGTATGCAAAATAGATGTCAACTATGATAAACGAAATACTACTATCAATAAGCCAGTAAATCTATCTAAATGCAACCCAATGAAAAATACAAATATCAAATGAAGTAAAAGAACAAAATTTACCTTCACCTACTCTTTGCAGCTTGTCTCCATTGTTCTCATAGCTTTGATTTCTTGATGTTTGAGCTCTCAGAATTCCAATGAAGCTCCTTAGACAAGATGTCACCAAAGTGTGGAGATTTGAGTGAATGTAATGCAAAAATGCAACTAAATGGATGATGGGATGGTGTGGAAATGTTGAAAGTGATTTTCTTGATTGTTTGATTGCTTGAATATGATTGCTTGAATGCTTGATTACTTGAATGCTTGATTACTTGATTACCTATTAGATCACAAAGGGGGAATGAGGCTCCTTTTATAGGTTTTTGGAGGACCTAAGCCTAGGTGGCACGATCCTAGGGTGGAGATTGAAAGGTGGAAGATCCTAGGGTTGCTATTGACTTGGTTGAAGGGGTTGAGAGAAAGGGGGATGTAGTTAGAATGTGAGAGAAAGAATAGGGAGAATGTTCCTCCTACATTGACATAGGGGAGAAGGTGGAAGGGAAAGACACATGTCAAGTGTCTCACAAAGACCATGAAGAGGAAAGAGGAAGGAATTTTTCCTCATTAGGACTCTTGGTACAAGTGTCCCATGAGTCATCTTGTACTCTTTGAGGTGGCTTGAGAAGCTCCTTAGGAATAGGGATTGCTTCTTGACTTGGTGTAGGGGAAGACATGTGATCATTAGACCAAGTCTTATGAGGCCACATAGCCCTTAAGAATAGGACATGTGTGGGTGAGGATAATGATTAATTAGTAATTAATAATGATGAATTATTTTAGCCAAGATGATGTGTCAAGTGACTAGGTCTATGAGGTGGACTAGGAAGCTTAGTCATATTTAGTGATTGTGTAATTAACCACTTTAATGAGACTAATTTAGAAGACTTGGGATAAGAAGAATAGACTATAGTGAATGTATTAAATAAATTAAAATAATTTACTTAATAAATAGAAGAAATAAATATTTAATTAATTCATCAAGTCAATATTAATTAAATAATAAATATTTAATTAATTAATTAGTGAATCCATTTTTTAGTGTATACATGAACATCATTCAATACAGTGATAGAATCAAAGAAGTTGTTAATGCTATCCGAGGAGTAGGAGGAGTACTTGAGGAAGAAACAACTATAAGTAAAATTTTGAGAACCTTACTGCCTTTTTATGCTATTAGAGTATCTGCAATTCAAGAAATGAGAGCAGTAGCTATTAACAATATTATTCTTGATAGTTTGATTGGTAGACTTATTTTAATTGAGATGAACAACTATGACAACAATGTCTTACCAACTATTGAGTCTGCATTCAAATATTCTATGAAAATAAGCAAATCTAGTAACAAACACACTATGAGAAATTATAGTGACAGTGATAGTGATGAACAAGAACTTGATGAACTTGAAGCACTAATGGCTAGAAGATTACATAGAGGTAAGGGAAGATACAAAGGTATATTACCATTGGCCTGTTTTAATTGCAAAGAAATTGGACATTTTGCTGCTAGATGCCCTAACAAGAGAAAGGATGAAAGAAACAATGACAGATCTTATGAAAAGAAGTATGACAGAAGTGATGACTAAGAATATAGAAGCAACCGACACTCTGACAGAAGAGATAACCAAGATTACAAGGACAAAGGAAAGAAGGCTTGTTACATGGTTGAGAACAAAGCTAAAAATTCTACTACTGATTGTGATGAAGATGTTGAGGTAGTATTTGTTGCTATGAAGGATGATTCAGACGAAGAAGAAAGGTATGTTGAAACTGCACTCATATCTAAAGTTAGCAAATATGATGTCTAGATTATTGATAGTGGCTATACTCATCACATGACTGGAGATAAAGAAAAATTTGAAACTTTTGAATATTATAATGGTGGATCAGTTAGGATGGGTAATGACTCACCTTGCCCAGTTGAAGGAAAAGGAGCCATCATGTTGAATAATCTGATCAGATATGAAAATGTATATTGGGTGAAAGGAATTAACTATAATTTATTGAGTGTTTCACATCTGAATAACAATGGACACCGAGTTGCATTTGAGAACAAAAAGGCAAAGATCTATAATGGAACAGGAAAGTTGATCGGTACTGGTGAACAAACAAAAGGTAATCTATTCTATCTTGAAAATATTGAGACCACTTGTTTATTGGCTATAAATAAAGACGTTTGGTTGTGGTATAAAAGGTTATGTCATGTAAAATTTGACAACATGGTTAAAATAAATAAGAAAATAAAAGTAAGAGGCTTACTAAGTATTTCAAAGCCCGACCATGTTATGTGAAAGAATTGTCAAAAAGGAAAAATGACAAAGTCTAGTTTCAAGAGAAAAACCTACACATCTAATGATATTCTAGAGTTAGTTCATACTGACTTATGTGGACCAATGAGAACAAAGAGCTATTATGGTGATAGATAATTTATTCTATTTGTTGATGACTACTCTAGGATGATGACTGCCATGTTCTTGAAAGAGAAGTCTAAAGCATTTAAGATGTTCAAATGGTATAAAGATAAAGTTGAAAATCAAATTGGAAGAGAACTGAAATGTTTAAGATCAAATAGAGTAGGAGAATTTATTTCTGATAAATTCACTAACTTTTGTAATGAGCATGGGATTACAAGACAAGTTTCTGCACCGAGAACACCACAACAAAATGGGATTGCTGAAAGGAGGACTATATCAATTGTTGATTGTACCAGAACACTGATGATTGAAAAAGGCATCACACAAACATTCTGGAGATAATCTATAAGTACTGTTGTCTAAACACTAACCTTGTTCAATTGAAGAAAGACACCAATAAGACACCTTATGAGCTATGGTATGGATACAAACCAAATGTGAGTTACTTTAGAATTTTTGGAAGTCAATGTTATATTTTGAAAGATGATAGAAATGGGAAACTTGACTCTAAAAGTGATGAAGGAATATTTCTAAGATATTCTATTAAAAGCAAAGCTTATAAATGTCTGAACAAATCTTCTAACAAAATCATTGAAAGTGAAAATGTTAAAGTGGATGAATTTGCTGAGAAAAATGACGAGGAAAGCATAAAGGAACTAGAATATTACAACAAATTTTTCTACATAGAAGAACCTGACACCTTGCCTGAGCGACAAAATAATGCAATCGAGCAACAGACTGCACACACCAAGAATCACGAAAATGCTCACAATGTTGAACCGAGTGATAATGAAGATCACAATGAAGATCAAAATGAAGATCAAAATGAAGAAAAAAGATCTGAACCTACACTTTCTAAATATGTCAGAAGACACCATCCACATGACCAAATCATTGGAGACAAAAGAACTGGAATGAGAAAAAGAAGTAAGTCTCTTAACACTAGATGTTTGATTTATGATTTTGAGCCTAAATCTGCTAATGCTGCACTTGAGAATCAAGAATGGGTTAGTGCAATGAATGAAGAGATTGAACAAATTGAGAAGAATAAAATATGGACATTAGTACCTAGACCGAGTGACAAAAATGCCATTGGCACCAAATGGATTTTTAGAAACAAACTGAATGAGAATGGAGAAGTCACAAGGAATAAAGCAAGGCTGGTATGCAAAGGGTATGCACAAGAAGAAGGTATTGACTATGGAGAAACCTTTGCACCCATTGCTAGACTAGAGGGAGTAAGAATTATACTTTCTTATGCTTTTTTTAAAGGATTCAAAGTATATCAAATGGATGTAAAATCTTCATTTCTGAATGGAATACTAGAAGAGGAGGTATACATTGAACAACCTGAAGGGTTTTTTGATCCTAACAAGAGGAACATGGTTTGTAAGCTACAAAAAGCCTTGTATGGATTGAAACAAACACCGAGAGCATGGTATGAAAGACTTCACTCTTATCTCATTAGTATTGGATTTGTTAGAACAAGTGACAATAATAATCTATATTTGAAAGGAGATACTAATGATAAGATTTTGATTGCTGAGATGTTTTTTGCTGATATCATAGTTGGAGGTAATGATATGCTATGCAAGTCATTTGCTGATGAAATGAGAAAAGAATTTGAAATGTCAGTGTTTGGAGAGATCAAATTTTTTCTTGGTCTACAGATTCTACAACAGGATGAAGGCATCTACATCACACAATCCAAATACATCAAATAAATTCTAAAGATATTCAAGATGGAGGACTCCAAACTAGTTGGAACACCTATGGCAATCGGATGCAAAGTGACAAAGGAAGACAAGACAACCGAGTTAAATCAGACCTTATACAAATTTATGATTGGAAAACTAATGTATGTTGTACACACTAGACCAGATATAGCACATGCAGTTGGTATAGTTGCAAGGTTCTATGCTAATCCTAAGGAATAACACATGACTGCTGTCAAAAGAAATTTGAGATATCTGAAAAATATGGAAGACTATGGTTTGGGGTATAATAAAGAAGGCAACTTTGAGCTACAAGTTTATACTGATGTTGATTGGGCTGGAAACATAGATGATAGAAAGAACACAACATGAGGAGAATTATTTATGGGTGACAAACTTGTCACATGGATAATTAAAAAGAAAGGATGCATGGGTAAAAGCACAATAAACTGTCACCTTTTAAGCTAACTTGATCAACTCAGCCCAGTTAGACTTGGCCCAGTCAGACTCGACCGAGTCTACGTAGGCACCATGCGACACTGAATGGTGCCTACGTGGCCCAGTAGGCTCCTATGTGAGCCAATGCGAGGGCTAGTAGGAATCGACCGAGTCTGACTAGGATGAGTCCGACTCAGCCGAGTCTACCTAGGTGGCATGCCATGTTGGCAACCAAACCTCCAAAAACATAAAAAAGCTAGAAGTTTGCACTTCTGCTATTCTATTCTCTACTCAAAATAGATAATGTCAAAAAAATAAAAGTACCCTTTTGTAGATATCAGAACGACGATTCTTTAGATATAAATTTTATATTGTTTCGACTACAAATCCTTGAACAAATTTTTGAAAAACTACAATTAGGTATATAAAGCTTTGAGAAGTCATTGATTTAGAAAATATAAAAAATGCTAAATCAATTCAGAAATTTTTCAAAATCATAGAAAACACTAGAGAAGAGAGTCCTCTTCAATAATAAGTATTTTTTTTAAGTTTTTGGTATAGTTTTGATAGGGTAAAAGTGGCAGGAGAAAAAAAATAATGATTTTAGGTAAGCTTTGAATACTTATAACGGGAAAACTATAGATCGAAAACACTTCTTTTTTTTTTTTTTGCACTAGTTATACATGTCATCTAAAACATATTCTGAAATTGGAGGAAAAAAATATGTTTTACTTATAATAATTTGCCGGGAAAAAAACTCCCTGATTTGCAGTATTATTCAAGAAATAAAAAATAGACCTAAATAATTCAAAAAACATATTAGTTTTTGCTCAAAATTTTTAAAACAAATTATAGGCATAAAATTCATCATATTTCACACATTTCATCAATTTACATCATCTTCAAATTGTCAACAATAATGTGACTTTTATGCCCTTGAAATTTTACAATTTTGGTGATGTTAACCTTTTCTTTTGTAAAAGGGTGATAGTTTATTGTGCTTTTACCCGCATATAAAAATCAACTGTAGAAGCAGAATATGTAGAAGTTGCTGCAAATTGCTCTAACTTTGTATGGATCAAGCAATTGCTGAAAGGTATGAATGAAGAAATTCTTGACCTAGTAATTATCTATTGTGATAATACTAGTGCTATAAACATCTCAAATAACCCTGTGATGCCTGCTAAGACAAAGCACATAGCTGCACATAACTATTAAGTATCATTACTTGAGGGAACAAGTACAAGAGAAAGAGGTGATACTGGAATATGTACAATCCAAAGAACAACTAGTAGAAATATTCACAAAACCATTGCCAAAGGATACATTTGAGAACCCGAGGAATAAACTAGGGGTTCATCCCTTGTCTACTAGTCACTAAGCTGACTTAGAGGCTGCATCAGCCTACACATTATCAGAAGATAAATCATGTTGATGCAAGCTGAGATATGGACTGCAATGACATATCAATACAAGAAGGTACTTATCTGAACACACACAAGAGATATTGTTGGCTACTACAGAGCCACATTGCTGATGAAGAGGAGATTCAATAATATATTTTTTTTTGGCATTGATGTCAAAGGGAGAGGAATATTCAATAAAATTTCCATCAGAGAGAAGAACATCAGTCAAAGGAAGAGAAAAGATCAGAGAACAAAGTTTCTACAAAGGGAGAGAAAGATCCAATGATGAAGAGAAAGATATTCAATAAAATAACCATCCATCAAGGGAGAAAATTGGAGAAATTTCGCACTGCATATCTATCCAGAAAAAGGGAGATAAGATTCTACAAGAAAGGGAGAGACATAATCAGAAAAAAAAATTGCTACACCTATCCATTGAAGGGAATGAAGAAAGGGAGAGCACACTACATAATCAAATCTAAGCTAGAAGAGCTTACCGTGACTCAAATATTTTAATTGGTTATAGAATAATAATTTTGGTATGTTATGGCATATCTTATACTGCGTATTTCATAGTATGTTTCCATCAATGCCAAAGGGAGAGATTGATGAAATATAACTGATTGAATGTTTGAAGATGATAAGTTGATAATCACCGAGTTGTAAAAGTGAATGCAAGACATTAAATCAGTTCATGTATTGTATTGTCATTAATGTGAACTTGATATAATCTGATTTGTCATACACATATTGTCATAAAATTGAAGAGACCAAAGAGAAAAAGTTTATGTGGTCATTAAAACATAAAAGTTTAGTACACACCGAGTGACAGTAAACACTGATGGACACTACACACCGACAAACAGTGAACACCGAGAAGTTCACAATGTATACCGAGCACTGCAGTAACCAAGCATAACTAAAGTTGTCACCAAGCACAACTGGAGTCAATGACCGAGATAACTAGAGTTGATGACCGATCAGAACTATAGTTAAAGAATGAAAAAACACTTAGCTGACAGGATCTATATTTAGACTAATTGATTGATTGCTTTATTATTAATGATCAGTTGAACTAAAGCAAAGAGGGAGATTTAAAGCACATTTTATTCCCATCTATCATGGAGAGATTTTTAGAATAAAATTGAAGGATAGATTTATGGATTAAAGCAAGCATGGCAATTTTTACGGATCAAGAAGTGATCTATGACAAAAATAAGGAGATTGAGCGGCTAATCATGTCTATATAAAGAGACAAGGAATTCATTATGAAGAGATGAATGCTGAATATAATTCTGGTGAAGATAGAAGTCTTCATGCAGATATGATCATACAGGCTGAAGAACAGAGCCAAGGAATTCTATAGACACCAAGCAACAGAGGACAAAGCATTCACTGAGCTGAAGGAAGAAAGAAAGAGACCAAAGGAACTTAAGAGCATATTGACCAGAGAGGTATTATTGGACTAAAAATAGATCTGAATATCTACAAAATAAAGTTGTATTATTGATTTGATCATTTACTATTTCAGTTTAACCATTGATTCAAAAAATCTCTTAACCAAGTGTGATTTAACCATCCTTAATGTATTGAGATAGTCAAGAGTATCAAAAGGTTTTCTTGTTGACACCATAGTTAATGTTAGGTGAAAAGACAAACTGTTAGTTTTGAATCCTCTAACAAGGTCGCACTTAACAGTGTGTTTGTAACCTTTAACAGGGTTGGTTCTTCACCGAGCTTACTTCAGAAGAGTGAAAATTTTGGGTTACCGGTCCCAAGTGGTTTTTCCCTTAATAGGGTTTCCACGTTAAAATCTATGTGTCAAATGTATATTTATTTTATTGAATTGATATTTTTCTTTACACATTAGTAATACTGGATTGGTCAGTTAACACTAAGTTTATTTGCTGCTACTCAGTAAAGTCTAGAAAAGATAAACAACATATCTTACCGAGTAATTTATATTTGTTAGAATTATATAAGGAATACATCTTGATGGACTGAAAGATAACTGAGGAAATAATATTTGAGATATAAGTTTTGGTTGGATTTCTAGAATTATTTTAAGGCCACTAATTCACCCCCCTCTCAGTTATTCTAACAATGTAATCTCCTTAACACAATCTCTAAGTGCTCAAGGTGTTTTTCTTTTGTCTTACTGAATATAATTATATCATCATGGTATACTACTACAAACCTTTCTATGTATTCCTTCAACACTTTGTTCATCAGTCTCATGAATGTACTAGGGGCATTAGTAAGCCCAAATGGCATGACAAACCATTTATATAGCCCTTATGTGGTTTTTAAGGTTGTCTTATATTCACCCCCTCCTTAATCCTAATTTGGTGGTAACCAATCTTTAGGTCTAGTTTGGTAAAGTATTGTGCTCCTTCAAGATAGTCCATTAAATCCTCAATCCTAGGAATTGGAAATATGAATCGAATTGTTATTTTATTGATTGCTCTTGAGTTAATACATAGTCTCCACTTACCTCCTTTTTTGGATGCTAGCACCACTGGAATTGCACATGGGCTTATGCTTTTCCTCACTAAACCTTGATTAAGTAACTCTTGTACTTGCCTTGTTTCTTCCTTATTCTATTCATGAGTCATTTTATAAGCAACTTTATTTGGTAATGATGACCCTGGTGTGAAATCTATTTGGTGACTTATTGTTCTTTGTGGTCATAAAATTGCAGGTGATCCATCACTGACAATGTCTTTGAATTGTTCTGAGAGTTGGTGTACCTCTTTCGGTAAAGGTGCTCGTTCAACTTCTATCTCTTACTTAGGCTTCATCATAACAAAAAAACACTCTCCACCTTTCCACTTGAGGTCATTTAGGAAATATTTTTCCACCAACTACCAATACATTAGGACTACTAGATTTCATCGCTTCTTCATCCACCAAAGATTGGATCTTATAGGTTACTTCACCCTTCTAAAATCAGTATGAGTTTTTCTCCCCATTGTGCATGTATTTTCTATCAAATTTCCATGGTCTTCCCAATAATAAGTGGCAGGCATCCATACGTAGAACATCACACATAATCCTATCAGTATATCCTCCTATTCCAAACTCAACCCATGCTTGTTCATTGACCAATACATGTTGTCCCTTATTCAACCATGTAACTCTATATGGATGGTCATGAGGTATCCTAGTCAATCCTAATTTTTTTCTACTTCCTTTGAGATGATGTTGTCAATTGACCCCGAATCTATAATCACTTTGCATACCTTACCAAGAATCTTGCATTTCACTTTGAAGAGTGACCTCCTTTTCTTAGACTCTTCTTTAACTGGTTCTTTGATTAGGACCCTTCTTATCATTAGGTTATCACCACTCTTTGAATCAAGCTTGACCTTAGGAGACTTGACACTACTACTACCCTCTTGTACATAGTTGACTCTCCTTTTTTATTGAGATGTAGTTGCTTTGTCAGGGCACCTATAATCAGGATGACCAAATTAGTGACAATTATAGCCATGTTTGTAAAATAGGAGCCTCTGCTATAACCTCCAAATCCTCCTCTGCTAGTGCTGCTAGGAACCCCTCCTCCACCATGATTACCTCTACCACTAGATTTACTACTTTTTTCTATCAGTCTAGACTCTCCTTGTGGTCTTGATTCATTTCCACTACCACCATAGTTTCCTCTATGACCTCTTGTGTCTTGGCCTCTTCCTATGCCTCTACTAGTGGTTTCATGTTTCTTCCTGCTCTTTTATTTTACCTTATAAAGATTCAATGGATAGCATTTCTGTATTGTGGTAGGTGTCAAGAAACTTATCTCCTCAGGCATGTTCCATATTAGCCCATTTAAACATCGTGCAACTTTAATGATTTCATCTCGTGTCACCTTGGATATCAAACACAAATTGTAGAACTCCTCAGCATAAGTGCTCACATCTAGGTCTCTTTGTCTCAGAATTTGTCTTTTCTTCTGTAGTTATATCATTAGGGATATATGTGTCTCTAATCTTGGAAACCATACCCTTCCAAGTAGAAATAAGATTCTTTCTCTCTTTTTCCCTCTCATCTTGCACAAACTTCCACCATGTTAAGGCAAATCCTCTCAACCTAGACTTAGCCACCTTTGCCTTCTGTGCTTCTGTCACATTCTCACATTCAAAATAGTTTTCCAACCCTTCCATCAATTTCATCACTAACTCTGGCTCCATTTTACCACTAAACAAAGGTACTGCCTCTAGATATTTTCCACCCATAGCTTTAAACTCTCTAAGAAATGGTTCTTTTTGTAATATTGGATCAAGCACTGACACTTCATCTTCTACTACCACTAATTTCCCTTTACCTTCTATTTCCTTAACCTTTTCACTGACCTCTTCAGTCTTGGCTTCCACTTCACCAAGTTTACTCTCCATCTCCACCAACCTTTCCCTTACGAGTCTATTCTCCTCTTCTTGGTCGTCAACCTTCTTTTCCAACTCTGCATTGGTCACCAACCTTGACTCACCTACTGATTCAAGATCAGACATACACCCAATTAGCACAAATATTATAGGCTTTGATAGCAATCTGATAGGGAGGCTCCTCTCCTAGAGCCAACTTGACTCCTCTCAAGGTCACTTCCTAGACCTTCTAAGGTTATACTCCTTAACCCTAACTTTGGAGAACACTCTTTGAACCCATCTCCCATTCCCAAGGGCCTACCTTGTTGGAAAGTGGTTCATTCAAGAATGTACTAGAACACTTTAGGGTTTTTATTTATGGAAACACATATGGTATGGATGATCTCTTGGTGTAAAACATAGTTTTGAATTTATAGCTTGCAAAATGACTAAGTCCAAAAAGTAGAATTACAGAGTATAGCAATACATTTTTGGTCAGCAAGCACAATATATAGTGAATGAAGACATGCGAGCTTAGGAGAATCTATTTTGGGATGTATACGACCTTCAATTAAGGCCGCTTATGTTTTGGTGTTGATCATAGTAAGTTACAGTATGTTGAAGACATGCGAAGACATAGTAACAATGATGCATGAAAAATGATAGGTTGTGATGATTAAGGGAGTATAATGTGGATTCCAAACATTCTATGTTGGATTCTGATTGAGGATTACCTATGTTTTGATATTGTATGATCACTGACTTAGTATTTATCTTTTGTATAAGTGTTAACTCTATTTTTTTATGCATTGGAAGCTGACTGGACATATAATTATGTATATATAGGAAGAGCCTTTTGAGAAGTGAAGTATGGGTATGATAGAATGCATGGATGCATTGTGCTTTCAAAATCAAACAGATGGTGATGAAAGCTACAACTGGAACTACCTAAGCATAGCAGATGCTTGGATTGTTCACTATTGAGAAATTATTGTAATAGAATCATATTTATGATTGTATAAGTAGTGAGATCAATATACCTTTAACAAGGTTTTTGTATTCCTCTAACAAGGAAATGTGCTAATATAATAATCATCTCCTAACAGGGACATAATATTTTTAGTACATATTTGTGGGTACCATCCCCAACGGGGATTTTCTTTGGCCAGGGTTTCCTCGAAAACAAACTCATAGTGTTATGAGTTGTGTGTTTTATGTTTATGTTCTTTTCATTTCAGCAATTATCTGGTTAAGTTGGAATTTACTAATTTTAAGTTTAAAGTACTATAATATTGATTCACCCCCTCTTAGTATTACTTAATTCTAACAATCGGTATTAAAGCTATTGGCCCTTGGAGAGAAATTCTAATAGCTTAAGGTAGATCAAGATAGATTCTAAAATTTTGGAAGAAAACTTTGAAGCAACACTTGAAGAACTTGATAAGGCTAAAGCAGAGAATGGTGACTTAAGATTCAAATTGAGAAGAGTTGAAGGTTTCAACAAGAAACTAAAAGAAAAAATTGAACTATCGAGTAGTCAGAGACAAGATCTTATGGATTAGATAAAAGAGGATTCAGACAATGACACTTCAGATCATATGAAATAACTTGAACAAGAGAAAGATACTTTGAAGTTTGATCATTAAACTACTTCCCTTCAGATGGCTAAAGATATTAAACATGTAAAGGATGATAGAAACAAACTTGAAGAAACCTTAAAAAATGCAAATATTCAAATGGGACAAATGAATACTGAACTTGATCACTACAAGAACAAGTATATGTAATTAGAGAAATATAATCAAATCATCAAGGGAGAACTTGTTGAGGCAAAGAAACATGTTGAAAAACTTCATTCAAGCAGTGATAAGATTGATGAGCAGAGAGATAGACAAAAACCTAAAGGAGACATGACTGTAGTTGGCTTCAATGAAGCTGAATGTTCAAAGACTCAGGAAGAAAAATCATAAGTAAAGACTAATGGAGAAAGACCTATTCTTGAAGAACCTAATGTTGGAGATTTGATTCAGAGCAGTTGATTGATTGTATGTTTGTCATTGATGACAACATATAATAAATAGCGCGTGGATAGATACATGTTGTTGATATGTTTATTATGTTATGTTCATACACGCAGACCAAGATATGATGTTTAAGTAGAGTTATGCAATCCTGTTATTAGCAATTACAGTTCTAGGAGTATAACGGTTTAGGGCCGACGTATATAATGTGTCTCATGAGTTGCGCCTATCTTCAGGATATGCGTATGTATATTCATGTTTAGTTATGAGTTGATGATGTAGATCCAAAGGTGCCAAACGTGTTTCAAGATGATTGCAAAGTTATGGTTAATTTGGTGAGGCCGACTCAGTGAAGTGTCGCGTCTGTTCAGCATTGTCTTGCACGGACTTAATATTGTTTGGGTGCTTAGTTAAGTTGACTAAGATATTGATGAAGTGTTTCTAAGAGCCGACATGAATTTCTAATTTGGAGAAGATACTTATAGTAGTTCAATTATGATACGCTAAGTGTGAATGATACGAAATGTAAAGAAAGATGTACAGAGTAGATTATCAGAGTTGGTTCATTCATCAAGGATCTATGTGAAGAAGAAGTGAAAGATTGTAATATAGTGGAACTGATCAAGATGGAAGGTCTACTCTATAGTTCATCATCAGATATAGTGCATATCTGCTATACAGAAGCTTGTATCCTTCACCATCAAGCAGTGAGATTTTGGATAGTGAGTCCACCACCCCTAACAGGGTTATTTATAAAAGACTCCTAACAGGGTCTAACCCTTAATCAGATCACTATACTTATTGCATTGTATTGTACAACTCCTAACATGGTTGAAATATCTTCTAACATAGATTACTACAAATAAGTATAGTTTATTGTGGGTGCTAATTCCCACCAGGGTTTTTACCATTTGGTTTCCCCATAATCAAATTGTGTGTTGAGTACTGTGTTATCTGATTATGCATTTACTTTGTTGTATACTAAAGTTAAAGAAGTAAAAAAGGATTGAAGTAACTGATAACTGATTCACCCCCCCTCTCAGTTATCCTTTGGGGCTATTCTAACAATTGGTATCAGATCCAAGTGCCTTGGAGAAGAAGCCTAACAACTTAAGGTAGATCAGATGTCTTACTTCAAAAAAGAAAGCCCTAAGTTCGATGGAGAGAATTATTTGGATTGGAAAAAAAAATGATAACACATCTATAGTGTATTGGTTATGAGATCTTTGAAATTGATACACAAGAGGTTGTAATTCCATCTCTGAAAGACCTTGCAAAGGATGATGCTACTAATAGACAAAAGGAAACATTTACCAATAATGCAATTGCCAAAGAAGCCCTAATCAGTGCCTTATCTGACAGTGAATTTTCCAAAATCAAGAAAATTGACAAAGCATATAACATATGGAAGTATTTAGAAGACATGTTTGAAGGAGATGTTCAAGAAAAGAATGCACGCAGGAAGACATGAAAGAAGAAATACAACAATCTTGAGATGATACCTGAAGAGAACATTAGAGCTTACAATCAAAGGATAAATGAAGCAGTATCCAGAATCGGGAACAATGGTGGTAAAATATTAGAAGAAGATATAATGGATAAGTTGTTAATTACTTTGACATCAGACTATGAAAACAAGATTAGTATTCTAGAGGAAACTGTTGGTACTAAAAAATGCAACAAGGTTTTTGAGTACCTTGTTAAAACTTTTGCATTTTGGCCCCTTATGAGAACTTTTGAGCCTTTTTGCCGAAATGCAATTCTAAAATTTTTCATGCATATCAGGTGTTCATCACTCTTTTTTAGACATAAGAAGACTTCCCAGATCATCCGATTCAAGTTTTGAGTCATTTAGTGATGTCTTATTTTGAGCACTTGTCCTTTTTTGCATATGCTGATTATAGTGTCAAATTGTTGTAACTAGCCTACTTTGCATCTGAATATCTTGCACCCTATTGAGTTTCATATTTCACCACTTTGGGAATGTTTAACATATATATTAGAGAGCTTATTTTTTAAATCCTAAGTCAATTTGAATCTATTTGATAATTTTTCAGTCTCCCCAATGTTGGTCCTGCAGAAATATCTTGTTTCTCTGTCATGCCCAGATTTCCAAATAGCCTACTTTGAGCTTCTACAAGTTGTACCCTATTGATTGAATTGCATAATTGAATGTTCCCCCATGTTGAAAACATGAAAGTGTACCCATTTGAAGAGTTTCAGACTCATACCATTCCAGTTGTTCATTTTACCAACTTGATTGCAAATCCAATTTATGCATATTTGCTGAGTGCAAAATCAGAAAAATTGTAAGATGCTATCTTTGCAAATTGATGCCGATAGATCAGTTCACCTTCAGTGTAAGAAAATTGAAGATTCATGTTCCATGTGCAAAGGTGAATCAAGTTCTAGAGGTTCAAATTATGGGGGCTCTTTTTGATTAATTTGTGAATCAAAATTTGAAGACAGTTTGTGCAGTTTGGCAGTGCAAAGCAGAGGTTTTTTAAAAATTTTAAGTTATAAAAGGGAAAAATGAAACCATGGAAAGGGGAGCCTAGACCTCTAGAGGGAAGTTATGATGTCCATTAGAAAGAAAAGTTAGCCATTAATGAGCAGCATTTGGAGGCAACTTTTAAAAATCTAAAAATGCAAGTGCACAACTAGCCACGTTTGTGATCATATCTCAAAACCTACGATCTGGGTTGGGCTGAATTTTGGATATGTTTGAAAGGACCATGCCAGAAATCTACAGTAAAAATTTGAGCCAAATTGGAGTTGAAACACAAAAGTTATGGCTCTCTAAGTATTGTAAAAATAACAAAGTTTCAAAAATGCATAAAGATATATCCCACATGCATGGGGTTGTGAAAGTTTTTAACATTTATATGCTCCAACACTTAGAATATGACTTGAAGAAAGAAAAAAGAGGCCATTTGGTGGGTCTCATGGTTGAAATTTTGAAATTCTAGTGGGCCCCATAATTTTGGAGTAAAAATGCATAAAGCTAGTCTCCTTGTCTCCAAGTCTCCAAGTCTCTAAAGCTGAGAAAATCATCTAGAGACTTAGAGACTAAAGATAGTCTCTAAGTCTCCAATTCTAACCATAGTTGGCGAAATAATTCAGAGACTTAGAGACTACACTATAAAATTTGACCATGGTTAAAGTGCAGTCAAGGTGCAGTCAAGTTAAGCTCATTTAGAGACTTAGAGACTAAAGGTAGTCTCCAAGTCTCCAGATCGAACCATGGTTAAGAAAAAGTTTATGAGACTTAGAGACTACATTGTGCAAAGTAACCATAGTTGAAGCATGGTTAATGGTTGAGTTAAGTTAGTCTCCATGTCTCTAAGTCTCCAAAGCCAAGAAAATTATCTAGAGACTTAGAGACTAAAGGCTAGTCTCCAAGTCTCCAGATCTAACCAAAATTAAGAAAAAATTCTAGAGACTTAGAGACTAAAGGCTAGTCTCCAAGTCTCTAAAGTTGAGAAAATCATCTACAGACTTAGAGACTAAAGGTAGTCTCTAAGTCTCCAAGTCTAACCATAGTTGGCGAAATAATTCAGAGACTTAGAGACTACACTATAAAAGTTGACCATGGTTAAAGTGCAGTCAAGGTGCAGTCAAGTTAAGCTCATCCAGAGACTTAGAGACTAAAGGTAGTCTCCAAGTCTCCAGATCGAACCATGGTTAATAAAAAGTTAATGAGACTTAGAGACTACATTGTGCAAAGTAACCATAGTTGAAGCATGGTTAATGGTTGAGTTAATTTAGTCTCCATGTCTCTAAGTCTCCAAAGCCAAGAAAATTATCTAGAGACTTAGAGACTAAAGGCTAGTCTCCAAGTCTCCAAATCTAACCAAAGTTAAGAAAAAGTTCTAGAGACTTACAGACAATGAGAAAAAAGTTGATCATGATTAAAGTGCAGTTAAGGTGTGGTTAAGTAAAGATCTAGAGACTTAGAGACTAAAGGTAGTCTCCAAGTCTCTCAACAAACTCATGGCCAGCAAAAAGATCTAGAGACTTAGAGACTAAAGGTAGTCTCCAAGTCTCCAAATGGATTGAAGGTTAAGAAAAAGTTCAAGAGACTTAGAGACAAAGAGGAAAAGATGACTGGGGTTAAAAGGTGAGTTAAAAGACCAATTATGAGCAGCTAACCAACATGTGCCACTTGTCAAAATCTGGTGGAATCTGGGCATAATATGCAGAAAATTGAGGAAAATGAAAAATTTCAATGCACAGAATTAAAAGAATTTGCTATAGTTTAAAGTGAAAATCAAAGAAGAATATTAAAGGCAAATTGAAGGCTAAAGTGCATAGAAACTATATTAAATGAAAAAATTAAAGTTATATGCATAGTTAAACATAGGAAAAGGTATATTTTCTAGAAAATGTATTTTATTTCAGATTTTTGAAAAGGAACATTCTGGGAAGAATTTTCAACACAGAGGAAATCATATTTTTTGTAGAAGCATGACAAATTTGGACAGAATGAAGATTAGATTATGGAGATCAGATTTGCATAGAAGAAAGAGACAAATACATATATTTTATTTGCAAAATCAGATTTATTGGAGCTTTCCCGTAGGTTTTTTGAGCAGAGAATGAAATCATATTTTCTCAGCAGTTGTAATCAGATTTGAAAGGCTTCTCAGTGGCAGAATGAATGAATTATAATGAGGATACAATCAGATTTTAAAAAGACAAGTGGAGTTAAAAATTGATTAAATCAATTAGATATTTTGAAGACTTGAAATGCAAGTAAAATCTTATTTTTGAAGTCACCGAGAAGGATCAGATTTTTTGGAAAAGAAGGAATGAGTGCAAATCAGATTTAAGAGAAGGACATGTGTTTGTCAGACATAGTTTTTAGGGCTTTCTTCTCTTCTATATATATTCTTCTTTTCTTAGTTGTAATGGTTCCTTTCCCCTGCTCTGTTCTGGTTTTTTCCTGCAGATGCCCAGAGCAGGTCCCTATTGGTCTGATGAATTTTTATTGTAAGTTATACTTCTATGTCTTTGATATTCTAATGGCTTATTGTCTGGATGTGTTGAAACAGAATCCATTAATAGAATACAGTGTAGTTTTCCCTCTTTCATATTATCTTGTCTCTTTGCATTTTGTTTGTGCTCTAGTGTGTTTCACTTGTAAGGCATTT
>MU226176.1:2513122-2540844 GCA_018584345.1 Thuja plicata
TAGATGTCTATAAGCATTGTGACCTTGCAAGTAAACCACTTTTCATAGTAGTTTGCATTCTTAGGTTCATGTTAGTTTAGTTTTTGCATCTTGCATATGGAGAGAGCTCTCCTTTTTATCATCTACGAACTAGTTGGTCAATTGTGCTCATTTTCTGATTCTTCTTGATCATATCTTTCATTTCTGGTCTATCATATCACGTCATTTTCTGTTCATTTCAGGATCGAAACCAAAATTTGCGTTCGCCTCGATCATCAAAATCACATTTCATTCTCTTATGTACAGTTGACTGACCTTTTGAGGCATAATTTTTTGATCTTTGATGGAATTTCTTTCTTTTTCATGTCTTTCAAACTTCTAGTCTTTCATTCACCCTACTTCTTTTTCTTCTAATTCATCACTAGGGCATGTTTTCACTGCCTAATGATTGATCTATTGACCTTTATTCTCGATTGTGATTCATTATGATTTGATCAAATCTTTATCAGTTTGTTGTTCCTCTCTATCTGATTTCGCTTTCGATTCCGAGGAGGCAATACCTATTGGATTTTAATCCTTGATTTCTTGATTTTCTTGATTCAGCTATTTTTCAGTGAGCTTTCGCTCAAGCTTGAGATTATTATTTCTTATTTTGGATATGATCCCAAATCGACCTCATATCCAGAATCCTTTATTTATTTTTGTCCTGATGTGTTCCCGTTTCGACCACACATCTGGGTTGTTTTGTGCTCCCATTTTGACCTCACACTTCAACTACATTCTTTGACTACATGTGTTCCCGTTTCGACCACACATTTGTCAAAGAGGGGCAAATGTATGCACTCTAAAATGGTCGCCTAGACTTTGGGCCCCATTTCTCAATTTATTGAATCCCTGAATTAATATTTTCAAATATCAATAATATCAATTATATCAATTTTCTTGATCAAATCATAATCAATTTAATATTTCTTAAGGTTTGAGCCTTATTTAATTTAAAAGAGAAAAAATAAAAATATTATTTAATTAAGAGAACATGCTCTCTTTTAATTAATTAAAAATCTCTTTTAATCAAATAATAAAATCACTTTATCCTAAGCCTTTATTTAATTAAAAGGAATTCCCTCTTTTATTTAAATAAAAAATCTCCATTTTTCTTCTTATCCTATGTTGCACAAATAAAGCATTATTCTTATTTTATAAAAAAGGGAAATATCACTTTTTATCTTATGTGGGACACGAAAGTCAACTCCTATTTTCCTATTGGAGGATATTTGTGCACAAGGATCAAGCTTCCATTTTTGTCCACCCTTGATTAAGACTTTTGCCTCTTAATCTCAATGGTCCATTTCATCTCACTTCTTATAAAAGGAGAGCTCTCTCCTTCATTTTCATATCTTAAGTTTTGATGCTAATGTTATACTGCAAGTTTTCTAGGTCATTTGGAGCTCTTTTTTGAGGACACTCTTGCATCCAAGCTTTGAAGATCTTTGTTGCATTTCACATAGCTTTCATATTTGTTTTCATATTTGCATTATCATAGCATCCATAGCTTCATTTCATAGCTTAGTTTCCTTTTATGCAATAGAATAATCTCACATAGTCTAAATAGGAAGGCTTGGTAACACTTGTTCTTTCCTTTCATAGATTAGTTGTATTGTACTTTCATTTTCATAGCTTAGCTTGCATTGTTATTTAGATTTGCATTTCATTGCATACATTTGGTTTCATTGGAGATATTGGCATTCTTTCCCTTGTTTTCATTGTGAATCTCTCATTGTATGGTTTATTGGCAAGGTCATGAGTTTATAGCTCTAGCTGAGAGCAATTTTACAAATCTTGCAACTCCGTGCATAAAGAGCTATGGATCAATTTTTGAGGGCTCATTCTTGAGTTTCCTTGCGTGTAAGGATTCATAGAAGTACACTACTTTTGTGTGTACACAAATTAGGTGGCATGTCGGATCCCAAGGTTAGACAATGGTTAACTCTAAACCCCAAGGATCATAATAAGATTCAAGATGCCATCATTAAGGAAATGATTGGATACAAATATGCACCTATCCAATGTGATAAAATGATGCCACATGAACTTCTTGACATAATTCAGCAAGGTAGTCATATGCACTAAAGGAAGAAAAACAAATAAGGGAAAGATCCCTAGTTTCAATTATGCCACCCGAATCCAAGATGGAAGAAATAGATGAAATGATGAACAAGCATTCACAGAAGTTCTTAACAAAAATAAGAGCCTACAAAGTACTGGAGGGAAAATTCATTGAGATTGAAAAAGAAAGTGATGATATCCAGAATAAAATCATCAATCCACCTAAGGAGGATTCAAGCCTTGAACCACAGTTAGCTCTTATCGAGGAGCCTCACAATGGAGAAGATCAGGCTAAACTGAGCCCAATACACATTCTTATAAATGATGGTGAGGATTTTAATGAAGAAGAATTGAACACATCAGCTAACAAGGATATGGAAACTGTAGATGAAACATACCCCAAAAATACTATCATTGATATTACTAGAGAAGATCCTACAGATGAGGTAAAGAAAGATTAAGATGTCACTATTGTCCTAGACCAAACCGACAAACACGACACAACAACAAATGCTACTGAAGTAGATACATCGGAACAAATACAACTATTGATAAAAGCTATCAATATTATCTTTGAGAAGGAGAAAACACCTGACAAGGATGCAAGCATGCCTGAAGATAAGGGTGCAGAGGAACCAAAAGACACATCCAATGAGTAGAATAAAGATGGAGAAAAAAAAGAAACCAATGAAGAACAAAAAGAAATAAGTGGATAACAAAAAGACAAAGGGGAGGAAGAGAAGAAAAGTGATACCACTCCTAAGGATACTAAAGGAGATGGTGTAGATAAGGCTAAGGTTGATGTGGAGACATCCACTCCCAACCAACAGGAAGACACCAAGTAGTAGGATATAGGTACACATACACCAAAGCCTTGACCAAGAACTTTAGACCAAGCAAAGGAACTTGCTATGGTACTACATATAGGTCCCTCCATAATAATTTCCAAGAAGAAGAACAAGAACAAGAATCTAGTTACGTTGGATGAAATTATTGAGATACTAGACTATGATTCAAGGACATTGGATCCAGAGGCACTAACAAACTGTGCAGAACTTTGTCAAAGAAAATCTATCTAGGATAAGCTTAAGAAGGAGACAAAGGACACTCAGGTACTTGAGACAACAAGGGATATTCTTAAACATATAGTACCTGATATAGAAATTGATCAAAGCACATCAATCATTGATCAACTATCCCTTCTTACTGACACCATCCAATCACAGAATGTGGATGCAGAAAAGGCAATTGAAGAACGAGTAGAGAAAAAGTATCAATACAGATTCACTGAGAAAATCAGCCAAGAAGTGGCAGAGAACAAGGGGAATATACCTAAACAAGTAAGTGAGTTAGAAGCTATCATTTTAGAAGAAATATCCTTAGTTCAAAATTAAGCACATTAGAGAAATTCACTAAGGAGAATAGTGAAAAGATTGCAAAACTAGATGCAGATCCAAATTCTAGTGCTCAAGGTCTCTATACAACTGACAATGCAATACAATTTCATTATGTAAAGGTAATGAAAGAAAAGAAGTTGAGACTTCAGATTCAAGAGGCAGAATCAAAGTTCAGGGATGAGGTAACTGAGCTACAAGCTCTACTACTACCCAATCCTACACTACTACAACAACATATGACAACGACAAGACAATTAATTGCAACCCCAGAGATTTTTGTCACCGACAACATCTATGATATGCTTGTAAGGATCACATTGGAGCACATGGCTCTAGAACACCTTCAATAAAAATGGGAGAAGATGATGGAGGACATGAACAACTCTCATTTCCACATTTTTGATAAGTTGTAAGTGATTACACCTTTGCCCTTACTATCAAAAAAGGGGGAAAATGATATGATACAAGGGGTTACAAGGGGGAAAATGATATGAATAGATGGGAAAATGATATGATAAAGATGATAAGGTGAAAAGGGAAAACAATATAAAGGTAAGTGTACATACATATACATACTATACCAACATATACATAGGGGGAGTCATAATGACAAGGTGAATACATGGTGTACATTACTATACATTTTAGTATTTTGCACATATCAGTTTTTGATACTAATGTCAATGGGGGAGATTAAAGACATGTTTTTCCATTAGTATGAAAAGGAAAAATAGTTTTGAAACTGTCGGTATCACCAACACTGAAAGACAGGGTTAGTGCAACTAGAAAGACAAGTTCAAGGGAACCCGATGACATAGTGCAACCTGAAAATGTTACAAGAGGAACCCGACAGTGAAAACCTGATAGAGGAACCCGAAAAGAATATTACAGTGTAACTTGATGGAATAGATACTAGAGGAACTTGACAAACTACAGAGCAACCTAAGCACCAGTCTACCGAGAGACAGTTAGAATTCTGAGAAATATGGATCTAACTTCCACGTCAGATAAAATACTTGTGTTTTATATTTAGCTTTAAATCCATTTCTTGAGGGAGAAGCAATGTAATTGTAATTTTTTTAATTAGTCTAACTAATTAGAAACATGAAAACTAGGAGATCAAGGTCAAGTTGTAAACCTTTGATCATAGAGTTATCATTGTAATACGTGAAACTCATTTTAGGTCAAACTCATTGTATAAATAGATATGTAATCTATCAAGACACATGTGTGTGATGATGATTATAGCTGAGGAGCTCATCTATGGATCACACTAAGAGTTTTATGTAGGAGAACAACAAAAGATGAAACAAGTTATCAAGAACCAGATTCAAGGCTACCGAGCATAACAGAGGTATTGGTCAATCACTATAGGTGATAAATATACATGTAATCTTTATTAGATCTATAATAAAAAATTCTAGATTGAATATACTCAGGTTAATGAATATTTTTGACTACATTATAAAAGTGTAGAAAATAGAATAAATCCTTGAGAAAGGTGGATTTAACAATCCTTTGTAAAACTCTTAACCGAGTGCACACTAAACAATGTTGCTAAATCTCTTAACAGAGTAGACCTTAACCAATCTCTACATGATACTCCTAATAGGGTAGATCATCAGAATTGATCAAAATTATAAGCCTTAACCAACCCCTTCCATTATGAAAATAGTGAAGCTTTGTGGGTTTCATCCCCACCATAGTTTTTACCTTCTAAAAGGGGTTTTCTACATTAGAAAATATTGTGTCATGTGTCATTACATTTCATGAATGTTTATATGAATGTGTTACATGCTAATTGAGTTTATGATTTGATATAACATACACAAAAGTAGAATAACACAAATGGTTGATAATACAATTGATTACTAAAAGCATTAAGGTTAAGTGATAAAAATTTTGAGGGTACTGATTCACCCCTCCCCTCTTAGTACACACCATTCCATTATTTCCAATACCTTCTTCTTCTACTTCTCACAGGTCTTCTTCTTCATCATCACTTTAGATAGATAGAAAGGACATAGGAAAGGGTCATGCATTATGTGCAACCACTATACCTCCCTATTCTAGATGGCTACTAGATTCAGGTACTTCACACCATATGGCATCTTCTCAAGGTTTATTCTCTTCTTTTGAGGCTTCTCCTACCCCACACATTTTGATGGGGAATAACACTGTTATGATTGTATGTGGGAAAGGCTCTATTTCCATTGATAATGGTACATTCCATGATGTACTATGTGTTCCATCTTTTTCCTCTAACCTTCTCTCTATCTATTAGATTTCTCATAGTGGGACAAGGAAGACAATTGAGTTTACTCCAGATTTGGTACAAATAAGAGACAATGAGATTGGAAAAATTATTTCTACATGGATAGTTGATCACTCTTCCCGCTTGTACTCCTCTTATTTTGGTCCACCATCTCCATTTTTGGAGAATAGCTCTCTTTTTTTATGAGAGCCTATTGAGGTGAAGTCAGGTCACTTGAACTTATGTGTAGCTCCTGAGATCAATGTTCTTACTTCTACACCTCCACCTCATGTTGAGTTTACATCTATACATTAGGATTCCTCTTTAGCTTTGCCATACATTATCGCTCCATGCATCAAGACACCTAGTGCATTTAATGATGATATATTAGAGGATATTCATCTCCTCTCAAAGATTAGATTCAACACATCTATTGGCCCACCTTCATTGGAGATTCCATTACAGGAGTCTCATGCATTTTTTTTAGCATCAGCTAGGC
Organism: Thuja plicata; assembly: GCA_018584345.1. NCBI lineage: Eukaryota > Viridiplantae > Streptophyta > Pinopsida > Cupressales > Cupressaceae > Thuja > Thuja plicata. Next base: position 2,519,358 of record MU226176.1, read on the forward strand.
CTTCCAATTTCTCCTCACATTCATGGGTTTTCTCTTCTTCATCCAACGCCTTTATTTCTTCCACAATGGAGCCACATTGGTCCGATCATCGACACAGGGGTTCTATCATTCTGGGGGGCTTTGGAGCCTCGATCCTCTCTCATCGGGGGGTTGGTTGTACTAATGGTTTTGAGAGAGAGTCTCTTGAGCCATTATTTTTTAGCATGATTTTTCCATCTCTTTTTGGAGTAGATTTTTTCCCATGTGTTTTTCTCTATTTTTCCACTTTACAGAGATTTGGTTGTCATTGGGTACCTGATCAGGCCTTGTTGTCAGGACCCAAATTTACAAATTTTAGTAGTTGTTTCTAGGTTTTTAGCTTCTCTCTAAGTTTATCTTAAAGGGGGTGTTAGAGTAAAAAGGTATTTCTATGTTCACTTATTAATTAAATAATTATTGATTTAATTATTTAAGTCACTTTTTTATCTCTTGTTCACTTAAGCTAAACTTTAGGCATGCAATAATTAATTCTTTATTAATTATTCATGCAGCCTAGGCTTCTACACCTTCTTGGTGTTCAATCTCCTTTATAAGGATTGATCTATTTGTATTTTATCATTTCCTCTCTAAATGAAAATTTTATCTTTCAGAACATTCTTGTCTCCAAGCTTTGCTTTTGTAACAGGTTATTTTGCATGCAGTGGATCTTGGTGGTTAAATTTTATGAATTCTAACAAACTCTGGTGTTATCCTTGTCACAGAGAAGAACACAAAGAAATAGGTGGAAAACCTAACACATTCACAATGGGATAAGAGATAGATGACCATTAATGACATATTTTAGCAAGATGTTAGATTGGTTTCAATGATTTTAGGTTATAAACTACATTACAACAGCCGACCTAACTCAATATCAGCAGGAGTGATTATGATGGCATATAGAATGGTGAAAGAAAATGTTAAGTATAAAATTTTCAAAGTACTTGCACAATAGTTTTTTGAGAATGTGAAGAAAATCAAGAAGGATAAGTCAAAGGCATTCATATTTGAGTCTCTATTGATACATATTCATATTCTACATAGTTTTCCTGGTATGCACCCTAGAGCTTGGAAGGACAATGAACCCATTGGAATTCAAATCACACAGAGCTATAGAAGACATAAAAATACATGGGTTGATGGTGAATTATTTGGGATGATCAAAATATTGTAGAGAAAGATGAAGGAAAGAATGAGGATCCCTGAGGCATTAGTAGAAAAATACAAGGATACAATCTATTTCATGGTTGAAACTAATTGTGTTTGATTTGAGGCAGTACAACCTAGGATGAAGTAGAGTTATCCTCTGGGATATGAAGGTAGTTATGAGGTCTTTACCATGCAAGTATAACATATTCTATCCTAATAAATTAATCGATCCAAAGAAAGATGGGGCACCTATGAAGGGAAGTCTGCGAAGATAAGGGAAGAATAAACTCGAGCTGCAAGGAAGAGAAAAGTAGAAAATATGGTAGATGATCTAGTAGCCAAGTATGGTATAACAAAGAAGGAGATGAAAGAGGTAAGAAATTCTAAGTTTATATTTTAAATTTTTGAATGATTTGCATTCTTCTACAATAAATTTCAGCCTTTATTTTATACAGGACATCATCTTCCATTCTGGAAAGCTATTTTCTTTATATCTATTTTCTAGAGATTCAATACCTACTATTTAGATTGTATGTATGGAAATGTAATACAATATGTTATGCTAGTCTATATTTTTATTGAATCATGGATTATTATGATTTTGAACATGTATCTATGTGTGGTAGATAAATTTCTAACTTACGATTTGGTTCATTTACTACAAATGTTGTTTACTATATTTTATATATGCTAAAGATTATGGAATCTAAAACCTTTACCATTTGCACAAGTCTAATGTCCAAGATGCAAAGGATAATTAGATAAAGAGAAAGTTATTTTTTCCAATAACAATTGTCTCAGTTATTTTCAAGGTCAAAATGTAAAAGGCATGCAATTTTGTTTGCTTATTATTTTTTCAAGTTGTTTCTAAATTTAGTCCCTGTGCATGCATGGATTACATAAAAAATACAAGATACATAAGTGTTCACATCAGTTATATAGTCACAGGTAGGATTCACAAATTCTTTATAGATATATAACTCAGTCTAGGCTGTAGGTTGCTCGATCATTTCTCTTTCTTCAACTTCTTGACATAATTTTTATTTTCTTGGTTGATGCTTGGAGGCGCAGAAAATCTTTTTGCTTATGGGAAGATGTTCTGAGAGGTGTCACTTGATAATCAACTTGTTCCTAATAGGAGTTGCAATTTTAATTATAGTTTTTTATTATTCTGGCAGCCATCAAATCAATTTAACTAATTCTTTCATTCATTCTAATTAAGTTATTGGCTTTTACAACTGCACATATTTGTATGTAAGCATGTTAAGCCTAATGGATGATACCATGGTCACTTCATTGAAGTATCTTATTGGATCTCATTTACTTTGGTTGATTTGTCATAGTTTGCAGAACTATCATGTAAAGGTGTATATTATGTTTCTTATCTAAATAAAAAAGGTATCAAACCATAAGAAATATGGTGATCTTGCCTTTTCAAGTTATCTAACATGCATAGATATGTAAATTTGTATGACATTGGAAAGGAACAAGATGTATGTGTGCTTGTAGGAATGTGTACATGTTTAAAAAACAATCAGGAGTGTATCTAGGACATGAGCTAAGTCTGGAGTCCCAAGGAGGCTTCAGGGTCCATTTTTAAAAGTGGGAGGACCCATGAAGCAAAAGAAAAAAATGCGACAAGACTAATTAGAATCTTGTTCTAAATACACAACCTCTACTTTTTTTTACTGCAAATTTAAGTGGGGTAAAAATGTTGGGGGACCATAAATTGCCCCACTAGATTAGGCTTTTGTTTGCCACTTATCAGTCCTCTCAAATATTTCAATTTTTAGTATTTAATTTTCTTACTATTTTATATTTATTACTCTGAATTGTTAAATAATACAATTCATGACGCCACCAGCTTCGATAAATTTTGGATTTTAAACTACACTATGAATTTATTGGGCCCTGTAATAACCTAAAAATGGTCTACAAAACCCTAAGCCCCTAATCTCGAATGTTTGTCAAGAAAACCCAAATCTTGATTAAATCCCCTAAGTCCTAACTTAAGGCATTTCAACTTGTGAATCTATTTTGACCTAAATCACACTTGATCTTGTTTAATTAATTAATTCCTAAATTATAATGTTGTTGACAATTAAACTAAACTTATACTATTTATTTAATTAATGTCTTAGGATGTTGATTAAATAAATAATATTTGTCAATTAATCACAAAAAGGAATTAAAAATAATTATGTCATCACAATTTGGAGGAAAATGCATTAAATCATTTAATTATTCCAAAAATGCATTCTTAAGTCATCAATTAGTTAACTGATTATCATTTTGGAAACAAATCAAATCAATTCTGTTAACTAAATATTAACTTATTATCATTTTGGAAACAAACCAATTAGCTAGAAAATCAATTATGTTACCTCATCTTTCAATTTACCAACTTCCTTTCAGCTTTAGAAGTTTCCAAAATAACAAATTAATCATTGAAGTTAACTAATTCTCTCGACCATTCAAATTAGTTGCACATGTATTGTGATAGTTTGGAATGAATATCCAATACTATTCATCAATCAATCTTGTCCATCTATTTTTGATAAGATTTCTATATAATCAGGCCTCTATTCTTCTGAGAGAGAGAATGTTGAAATAGAAGAATGTTGTTAAACTTATAGATTATCATTAATTGCTTATCATATTTATATTTCATTTAGTTTATTTGCATGCATAATCTAGAAATAACATTTCTTTCATTTGCTTAAATAATGGATATATCATTAGCTTAAACTTGCATATCATTTAGTTTAATCTTTCAAATCCTTCATTTAGATAGAGTCTAAAGTCGTTGGGTTTGCAATGATCTGAGAGAAACATTCATACTCCTGTCTACTAGAAGGAAATGAGTCGTCTTGGTTTATTTATGATTATTTAGCTTATATTATATAGAATCAATCACACAATGATTCATTGAGTGTGTTGTTTAGCTTAAACACATTTTTACACACATTTATGATGCCCACCATGGGGCAAAACGTCCATTTTTATCCTCACATTTGAATTAATTTTACAAATCTTTAAATTCTATCTATACTCTAATTTTGCAAGTAAAATAATGCATATCAACTCTATTTTAGCGCATGCTATCTTTGTTTCAGCGTGTTTCATCTATGTTTTAGCGCGGAGCAAGTTTGAAAATTCCTTCTAAAATTCCTTCTATCTTCCGTCTATTATTCTTTCAGCACCCTTGAGTTTTGTTGCAGCGTGTTCCATCTCTATTTCAATACATGCTATCACTTTTATAACACATTTGCATTTTTTTTTAGTGCATTTAATCATTTCTTCTTGCATGTCATTTTTGTAGGTTGCATGTTTTTCTTTTTAACTCACATGTCATTTTTTTGGGTTGCATGTTTTACTTTTTAGCTTGCATGTCATTTCTATAGGTTGCATGTTTTTCTTTTTATCTTGCATGTCATTTATGTAGGTTGCATGTTTTTCTTTTTAGCTTACATGTCATTTCTGTAGGTTGCATGTTTTTATTTTTAGCTTGCATGGCAATTCTGTAGATTGCATGTGTTTTTTCTTTTTAAAATGATAAAACAACAAGATTTGCACTATTTTCTGGGTTTTGATTCGATTTCACTAACGCTGATAGGTTAATTGTTTTTTGTCTCTCTAGATTTTCAATAGCTTAACACATTTGTGCAGGTTGTTTCATCAAAGACATCTAAAACATCTATACTTTTTGTGTAGGATGCGTGTCAGAGAGATAAAAACTAAGACTACTGATTTTGTTTTATGCAGGTTACCTAAGGAGAAATGGCTAAACTTTGTGTCTTTATTAATACTTTTTTAAGGAACCTCGCATGTAATACTTCTTAAAATGAATAATTGTTTGATGTCTTTGAGAATAGTAAAAAGGTAGGAAATTATGCTCTTTTCCCCTTTGAGGGAAAATCAAAAATCTAAACCCTCGTAACTTTTCTATTTATTTCATGCATACCTTTTAGATGGACCTGTCCAAATGGAAAAAAATACCCACCCTTAGAGAATTATCTACGTGAGCAAAAGGTGTAAGCCACACCACTCCAACTCATGTTAATCAAATTTGCTTCTTGAGGCCAAAGCCTCAGAAGTTAGGTACCATTTGAGCTTATACTCGGCTCACGCCTAGCATATGATAGGGCCCTAGAGTTATCAATCACATTTACATCATTACTTATGGCAAGGTGCTTTGTGGGGCTATATGCCGGAATCGTACTTGCACAAACGCAGAGGATGTATTTGAATGGAGACCTTTACTAGACTCCATAGAATAACAACTTACCCAGTTCACTCTCAAAAGTGGGATAATCCAAGTTTAAGGGAGATAGTAACTCCCCCAAGACACTTTCCATATCATTCCCCCATTAGCGTTTGAAGTCAAATAATACAACATCATTATACTCATTGCTTATTTGGTGATGGTCGTATTCTGATTAGCTATTGGGTGTGTACCTAAACTAGTGAGTGAGATTTTTCTCACTAAGCCAAATTGACTATAGGGATTAGAAAGTGTTGGTATTATTGATTCTTTTTACATGTGTGTTTGTTGTTGTTGTACACTTTGAACTTTAAAAATCAAAGCTTGAAGCAAAACTAAAAACTAAACAGTAAAAATCAAAAATGAAACAAAAAACCTTAACAGTCAGTTGGCTAATTACGAAGCTCTATCAGTTTTGTTAATCCTCTTAGTCTGTTGTGTAGTTTGCACAATCAAGTCTTTTTCTATAATTTCTAGACCTATGGTTAGATTATGTCATGCCTACTGCAGTTTTGACTATAGAATGTCGAGCTTGTCGCAAATGATCCTCATTTGTTAGTCATAGTTAGTTGATTTCGTGAATCCTAATTTGTTGATCTAGTCCTTTTACCGGTTTGTCATAATAATTTCAGTCTTGTCTATCTGTAGTCCTTTTTCTGATTTGTGAGTGCATTTTTATCTAGGTTTGTTAACCTTGACCTGGATCAGGGTCATTTGCATCTCCTTCTTAGTAGGATGGTACCTTATTGTCATCGTCATCAATCTTGGACTAGATCATCATGTTAGTTTTTTTACTTCAACGCTTGTCAAACAATTGATTGATTCATGACTATACAAACTAGGAGCTCTCTCAAACAATTTCAAGAAGAAGAGAGGAAATGTCTTACACTTGAAGTAAACCCTCTTTTCATATAATAATCATTAACTTCAAGAAAAACAACCTTTCATTGGGACAGATCATCTGACTAAAAAATTTCTACAGAAAGACAAGGGAGAGAAGGTTCTAGACATAGACATCATAGGGTTAGTATCCAGGCTACTGATAGTGAGCACTCGAGTGAATATAAGACTGATGAAGCCAGTATTACAATATGTAAAAATGACAGATACTTTCTCAAGATGATGAAAACCATCACTACTCAGGAGAAAGAACAATATTTCCTTGAACTAGCACGACAAAGAGCCCAACTTCCTCCTCAATATAGAGGTGATGAAATCATCGCTAAAGAGGAAGAAACTCCTTTAACACTAGTAACAAAACAACTACAAGCCTTGCAAATTAAGTTGCAAGAAAAAACAAAGGAAAAAAAGAAAATAACCACGAAGTAATCTCTGGACACCATTTGTCCATTTCCTTTCGATAAAAACTTGTACTTACCTCCATTCCCATGCAGAGTTGAGATCCCAAAATTTGACAAGTATTCTGGTCAATCTGATCCACAAGATCACGTCTAGGATTTTTGTGCTTCGTGCATGAAATTTATGAATGAACTGATGAACCTCATGCATCTCTTTCCCTGGAGTCTGGGTGGCCAAGCCATTGAATGGTTTTCAAACTTACCCACAAGAATCAAACTTTCAACGAGCTGATCAATATATTTTTACAACAATATTCATATAACATCCAACATCATGTGACAATGATTGATTTGTGCAATACCAAGAAACAAAATGGAGAGCCTCTGCTAACTTTTCTTCAGTGTTGGAGGAAATTTTTTTCTCGGTATTCACACCTAATACCTGAATTTGAGATGGATATATTCACTAACGTGTTGATCCATGAGTTCAATTTCCCCATACAGATGCAAGATCTACCCACCTTTGACAAAATAGTGAAGAATGCACTAAAAATAGAAGACACACTTGTCAAAAAAGGAGAAATCACCCTTTATAGGGAAAACAAGTATGGTTCCAGTTCCAAGGACAAGAACAAGTATTGGAAAAAAATAAAAATGTGGTAAATGACGGAGTAGTTGACCATGTTGCCCCTGAATCAAAACCAATAGTTTTTAACCTGAAAAGTCACACAAAGGCCCTAAACAATGTTTAGAATACCACTAGGAATCCTTCAAAAGGTGTAAGCAATCTGATGAAAGAAAAAACTTGGGTCAAATGCAAGCGTAACCTGCTCCTCTAGGTGAATCATACAAATCAGTGCTCAAGACTCTTTTGGAAAATAAACTGATCACATTGATAGACAACTCCAAACCATATGAACCTAAGGTGAAACCAAAATGGTGGAGTGATAATGACTATTGTGAATTATACAGGAATAATGGACACAAGATTGAGAACCGTGTGAGACTCAAGCATGAGATCCAAGATCTCATCGACAACAAAATAATTGTGGTCAACAATCATGCCATGAAAACTGACCATAAAGCATTTAAAAATCTCTTTCCTAGATATGAGAAAGGGGAAAGCTCCAAGCAAGGTAATCAATCAGCGTCATCAAAACCTTCCACATCAACCAAAAAACAACCAGTTACAACCATGTCTAAGTCATAAAATTCTAAATAATTAGTTTCATCTCATGCTGTTGACTACATCACTATCGAGCAATTGCAGAGAACGAATGCTCAAATCTCAATTTTTCAATTGCTCAAAATCTCTCCAGCTCATAAAGAGATTCTAAATAAAGCTTTTTTAACTACCAATGTCCCTAATGACTTGGACGTAGATCGGTTTTAATCCATGCTGGGTCACTTGACCTCACCCCACTACTTGTCATTTTTCAGAAGAAGACGATAATTCTTTGAGTCACCCTCATTATCTACCCCTGCACATTGAAGTCATGATCCACAAGCATCATTTCAAATGAGTCTTGATAGATAGAGGTGCATGGTTGAACATTTATACCTATAGTTTGATAGAACAATTATGATTTTTAGAGCATTCCATTGATCCCAAGAAGAAGATAACAATATAGACATATGATGAAAAAGAGAGATCTTCCAAAGGTATCATATGTCTACCTATTAGAGTGGGTCATATAGAAAGAGAAGTCATATATCGAGTACTAGATCTTCCACCAGAATACAACATTTTTTCGGGAAGACCATGGATCCATGAGATGAAAGTTGTCTCGTCCACTTACCACCAGTGCATCAAATTCCCTTTTAACAAGGTTGAAGTCACCATTCCTGTAGATACTAGTTACACTTGCAATGCTCTGAAGAAATCGAATGATACTCGTATCCCATACAAAAGAGAAGCTTCTACCTTGGAGTCAACAAGAGATATTATGAAAGAAATGGAAAAGAAGCTTAAAATCAAAGACATGAGGATGGGTGGATACACGATAGAACCTGTTCTATCGCTAAAATCTCTTCCCACATCACCCAAATCTTATGGGTGAATTTCAGAAGAAATGAAACCATTAACTACACCAGCCAAGGCAATCTATGATGGTATCTTTTTTCAAGCAACTGTACCACTTGAAGATGAAAATGAAGAGAAAGTTATCCTAGAATGTTTGTATAGGGAACCTGAAGTTAATGATGTTAAACATTGTGAGATCTCTCTTGATAAATATGGAAAAGGATACGAGTTGGTTTGACATATGGGCTATCCAGGTAAAGGCCCTATAGCTATTAGAATGAATTCAAAATAACTAAGAGGGGGGTGAATCAGTTATCCTCAGGTCTAGATGTTCCAAATTAAACTTTATACCACTTTGAACAACTTAGATCTGCTCGGTAGCAATAGCATAAAACAACAACATACATATGCAGTTTTACTGTTCAAATGTAATTAGCTTGCAGAAACTTAACAGTAAAACACAACATAAACATTCACACAAGTTGACACCAGTATTTAACGTGGAAACCCAATTTGGGAAAAAATACCAATAACATGCTATCAAGTTTTCACTCTTCTAAAGTGAGCTTTGTTAGGAGTCAACCCTATTAAAGGTTACAAAACACATTGCTAAATGTGACCTGGTTAAAGGATTTAATCACCCTGTCAGGAATGGCCTTGTTAGAGGACTTAGAACATTCCACCTGAATGTCACCTTTCTCAAAGGATTTATACAATGATTGTTAGGTCAACCTGCTTAAATGATTTTGACAGATACAATGGTTCGAAAGTAATCAACAGGTGTGATCTGATACATACAACTTACTTTGCAAATCTAGATCCAATTCAACTCTAATGCTAATTCACTAAGTGACCTCCATTCTCATTTCAATCTTCAGATCTTCTTGGAAATCCATCAAGCAATCACTCTTGTAGCTCTCTGCTTCTTTGTTCAGCCTTCTCTACTAGATCATGCCAATCAATCAATTAACAATTCAATCCTCTTGCATACACTTCTTACTTCCACTTCATGAATAACCTCTTGATTTTATCATATACCTCTTCATCTAGGTCAGATAAATCTTTTGCCTCTTAATCAAGATCGTAGATCTTAGGTTATGTCAGATCCAACAGGTCTTTCCATCTTTACATTTAATTTACTTCTCCAAAGAAATCACTAATTAAATCTTTGATCCATGCATTAATTACAGTTACCCATGCATTTAAATAGTGTGGACCAATCGTTCTTATCCTTAATTAACTTTACATGTCCCAATAAAATCAATTATGTCAGCCAAAGATCTCAAATCTCAACAATTTCCAAAATACTACTACTCGGCCAACACTGTGTTCTTCCGCTCAGTCATCACTGGTTTCCTCGGCAATTTACTGGCACTCTGTCATCACTGACTTTTCTCGGCATAAATTTTTCATAGTAAACTGTCATCAAAAGATAAACAACACATTACTTTGCCAATGTGCCAACTGATCAAGTACCCTTGTGATTTCCCATAACTCAACCATTCCACTTCGTCTTCTTGTTAAATCTTCTACATCAATCAATAGATATGGTACTCAAACATATAGCAATATTCTCACCAGTTAAGGTTTGGCATCAATGAAAAAACAACAATTGTTTCCATTGTAGCTTTCCAACAATCTCCCTCTTTGGCATTGATGACAACACTAAACAATAAAACAATAATTTTCCAACCATAGTTACCATACAATCCAAAAAGTCTGCCTGTGTTCCTTGATATGAACAAATCTTCATTAATGTCTTTATCTTCATTCAGATTCTCATCTTGTAAAACATTTTTCATTCTGTGTCTATAATCAAACTGAAATCTTTTTGTGTCTGTTCGTGTGTAGACTCCCTCTTTCAGTAAACTCTCCCTTTATCTCTAAGTATAGTAAACATCTCCCTCTTTTAGTAAACTTCTCCCTCTTTGACAAAAATGCCAAAGACATTGACATCTTCATCAAGAATATTCTTATATTCTAAACTCTGGATCATTTTGTTCCTATCATCTTGCTTATGACTGATCCTCTTTTCTATCCTTGTATGTTTTTCACAACTTTAGGCAGCATCCTAAAGTGTGACTTCCTGTGCATCAATGTGAAAAAAATATATTATGAATATAACATTTGATGCAACAGTATCATTGTAAACTAATTAGCCTCAGTTAGGGGAATCACCCCTAATTTACCTTGTAGATACTCATGAGAATATTTGGGTAGTGCCTTTGTAAATATGTCTGCTAACTATTCCTTAGTATTCACATATTCCAGTCTCACATCATTCTTCTGAACTAGCTCCCTCAAGTAATGATACTTGATAGCTATATGCTTTGTTTTAGAGTGCATCACATGGTTCTTAGAAATATTAATGGCACTCATGTTATCACAATATATAACAACTAGTTCTATGACCTCTTCTTTCATACCTTTCAGTAGTATCTTCAACCACACAATATTAGAACAATTAACTGCTGCTGCGACATACTTGGCTTTAGTTGTAGATTGTGAGGTGGAATTCTGTTTCTTGCTTGTCTGTGAAACTAATCTTTTTCCTAAAAGAAATGCTCCTCTTGTGGTGCTTTTTTTTTCATCCACATTTCTTTCCCAATTAGAATTAGTATAGACTCTAAGTTCAAACTTGTCATTCTTTTTGTAATACAGACCATAGTCATCTGTTCCTTTCAAATATCTCAAAATTCTTTTTACTGCCATCATATGTGTTTCTTTGGGATTTGCAGAAAATCTTGCAACAATACCAACAACCAGTGCAATATCAGGTCTTTTGTACACAACATATTGCATCTTTCCAATCATTGATCTGTAAAGGGTTTGATTCACTTCTTTTATATGATCATTTTTTCTTAACTTTCGTCTAGTAGCCATGGGTGTACTCACTGGTTTTGAATCTTCCATTCCAAAAAAATTTAGTATCTCCTTGACATATTTTGATTGAGTAATATAGATACCATTCTTCATCTGATATATTTGTAAGCCAACAAATTTTTTTCTCACCAAACATAGACATCTCAAATTCAGTTTGCATCTCCTTTGCAAATGCTTGGCATAACACATCTTGTCCACTAAATATAATGTCATCAACAAAAAATTCAGCCAATAAAGTACCTTTACATTGCTCTGTCTTCAAATGCAGATCGTCGTTGTCATTGGTTCTTACAAATCCAATCTTTATTAGATAATTGTGCAATCTCTCATACCATGCTCTTGGTGCTTGATTCAGTCCATATAGTGCTTTGTGTAATCTACAAACCATGTTCCTCTTTCTTGGGTCAACAAATCCATCAGCTTGTTCAATGTAAACTTATTTTTCTAATATTTCATTTAGAAATGCTGACTTTACATCCATTTGATAGACTTTAAGACCTTTGTAGGCTACATATGCAAGTAATGTTATTAATCCTTCCAATCTTGCAAATGGGGCGAATGTTTCTCCTTAATCAATTCCTTCCTCTTGTGCATAACCTTTGCATACTGGAGTCTAGCTTTGTTTCTCTTTACCTCTCCATGTTCATTCAGCTTATTTCTGAATACCCACTTAGTACCAATTACATTTTTTTTCATTCATCCTAGGTACAAGTGTCCAAGTCTTATTCTTCTCAATCTGTTCAATTTCTTCATTCATGGCTTGTATCCAATCTTCATTGTCTAAAGCATCTTTTACTATTTTAGGCTCAAAATCACATAATAAACATGTATCCTCACTCAACTTACTTCTTGTCATAACTACATAATTCTTTGATCCTATTATTTGATCAGGTTTATGGTGCCTCCTTACATACTTTACTAGAGTAGGTTCTTTTTCTGCTTCAGGTTGATCATTCATGTCCAATTCAGGTTGATTCTGTGACTTGACATCTCCATCAGATAGCTTGGCAATTAACTCTTGTTGCCTGGTAGCTTCATTCTATGACTTGGCAGGTGCTAGTTGTTTCTCAACAACCTCTTTCTCAATTTTAGGTAATTCACTAGAATCTTCCTCATCCATATAGACGAATGATTTGTAACTTTCAAGTTCCTGTGTGCTTTCAACTTCATTTCTTTCTGCATATTCATCAATTCTAATATTTGCACTTTCCACAATTTTTTTAGTGTTATAATTCAAACACTTGTATGCTTTGATTTTAGTTGAATAACCAAGAAATATGCCTTCTTCACCTTTAGCATCAAGTTTTACATTTTTGTTATCCTTTAGTATGAAACATTTTCTTCCAAAAACTTTGAAGTATTTTACACTAGGTCCATACCCATACCATAGCTCACAAGGTGTAGCATTAGTACCTTCCTTAACTTGTACTCTATTTAGAGTATAGACTACTGTACTTATAGCTTCTCTCCAATAATTTTGTGTAACATTTTTCTCCATCATTAGTGTTCTGGCACAATCCATGATAGATCGATTTCTTCTCTCAGCAATACCATTTTGTGGTCGTGTCCTAGGTGCGGACATCTTTCTTTTTATCCCTTGGTCATTGCAGAACCTGTTAAAATCATTAGAAATAAACTCACCTCCTCTGTCAGATCTTAAACATTTCAGGCTTTTACCTGTCTCCTTTTCAACTTTTGCCAAGTACCACTTAAATAACTGGAATGCATCAGATTTCTCTTTAAGAAACATAACAGTCATCATTCTTGAGTAATCATCTACAAATAGAATAAAGTATCTATCTCCATAGTAACTTTTCTCACCAATGGGACCACAAAGGTTAGTATGAACCAATTCCAGAATTCCCTAAGAAGTATGGGTCTTGCTCTTGAAACTAGATTTAATCATTTTCCCTAATTGACATTGCTTACACATTGCATTTTCAGGTTTCTTCAACTTAGGCAGCCCTCTAACCTTTTTCAATTTACTTATGCTTACCAAGTTATCAAAGTTTACATGACACAACCTTTTATGCCATAACCAAACATCATTATATTGTGTAAACAAGCATGTCTCATCAAATAAATCTAGATAGAACAAGTTACCTTTTGTTTTCTCACCACTTCTAACTAATTCTCCAGTGGCATCATAGATCTTTGCCTTCTTGTGATGGAATTCATCTCTATAACCAGAAGTATTCAGTTGTGCAACACTCAATAAATTATAATTAAGATCATCAACCCAATATACATTGTCACATCTGATCTTGTCAGTCAAGTTAATCGATCCTTTCCCTTTAACAAGACCCGGTGCATCATTACCAAATTTAACATAACCACCTTTACATTGATCTAAGGTTTCAAATTTATCTTTATCACTGGTCATGTGATGTGAACAACCACTATCAATAATTCAATGGTCACCTTTACTCATCATCATTTGTAGTGTCGTTGTCACTGTTCACACATTTCTTTCCTTTCTTTGATTTGTTAAGGACCAACTGGGATCTGAATGCAGATTCGATAGCTTGTGGAGTGTAGTTATCAAAATTTGACATCTCAAATGCAGTAAGTCTGCCTACCAGACCTTCCAAAGTCAAATTATTATTAGGAGTACATCTTGACTCTTGAATTGCAGAGACTCTAATAGCATATATAGGAAGAAGAGTTCTTAGTACCTTTCTCATAATGGTGTTATCATCAATTGTTCCCTTAGCTCCTCTAATAGCATTTACAACTTCCTTTATCCTACCATAATATTGAACTATATTTTCTCCTTTCATTTTCATTTCATCAAACTTACTTCTTAAACTTTCATATTTGGCTCTCAGTACATTTGTATCTCATCCATAGATGGTTGCAAGGACATCCCACATTTGCTTTGCATTTGTACAATTCTTTATGTCTTCAAACTCATGATAGTTGAGAGATGATGCAATCTCCAACATTGCTTGATTGTGTTCCTGCTTTTCTCTTAACTGTGCAACTGTGGCAAGTGCAGTGGGGGCTACATAATCATGTTCAACATAGTGCTTTGCAGAATCACCAATACCAGCCAAATGCAATTTCATCAAACTCTGCCATGCAGGGAAATTATCTTTGTTCAGCTTTGGTACCTCCTTTTTATACATCTTGATCTTTTTCTCTAAGTACCTTCAAACTATTTTCAAGAGACCAAAGCTCTGATACCAATTGTTAGAATTAATTCAGAATAAATGAGAGGGGGGGTGAATCAGTTATCCTCAGGTCTAGATGTTCCAAATTAAAATTTATACCCCTTTGAACAACTCAGATCTGATCGGAAACAATAGCATAAAACAACAACATACATATGCAGTTTTACTGTTCAAATGTAATCATCTTGAAGAAAATTAACAGTAAAACATAACATAAACATTCACACAAGTTGACACTAGTATTTAATGTGGAAACCCAATTTGGGAAAAACCACCAATAACATGCTATCAAGTTTTCACTCTTCTGAAGTGAGCTCTGTTAGGAGCCAACCCTGTTAAAGGTTACAAAACACATTGCTAAATGTGACCTGGTTAAAGG
This sequence comes from Thuja plicata, assembly GCA_018584345.1. NCBI lineage: Eukaryota > Viridiplantae > Streptophyta > Pinopsida > Cupressales > Cupressaceae > Thuja > Thuja plicata. The sequence goes on from MU226176.1 coordinate 2,534,545, forward strand.
ATTTAATCACCTTTTCAGGAGTGGCCTTGTTAGAGGAATTAGAACATTCCACCTGAATGTCACCTTGCTCAAAGGATTTCTACAATGACTATTAGGTCAACCAGGTTAAAGTATTTTGACTGATACAATGAATAGAAAGTAATCAGCAGGTGTGATCTGATACATACAACTTACTTTGCAAATCCAAATCCAATTCAGTTCTAATGCTAATTCACTAAGTGGCCTCCATTCTCATTTCAATCTTCAGATCTTCTTGGAAATCCATCAAGAAATCACTCTCACAACTCTCTACTTCTCTGTTCAGCCTTCTCTGCTAGATCATGCCAATTAGTCAATTAACTATGCAATCCTCTTGCATACAATTCTTACTTCCACTTCATGAATAACCCCTTGAGGTTATCGTATACAACTTCATCTAGGTTAGATAAATATTTTTCCGCTTAATCAAGATCGTAGATCTTAGGTTAGGTCAGATCCAATGGATCTTTCCATCTTTACATTTCATATACTTATCCAAAGAAATCACTAATTAAACTTTGATCCATGCATTAATTATGGTTACCTGTGCATTTAAATAGTGTGGACCAATCATGCTTTTCCTTAATTAACTTTACATATCCCAATAAAATCAATTATGCCGGCCAGAGATCTCAAATCTCAACAATTACCAAAATACTGTTGCTCGGCCAACACTATGTTCTTCTGCTCGGTCATCACTGGTTTCCTTGGTAATTTACTGGTGCTCGGTCATCACTGACTTCGCTTGGCATAAACTATTCACAGTAAACTGTCATCAAAAGATAAACAACACATTACTTTGCCAATGTGCCAACTGATCAAGTACCCTTGTGATTTCCCATAACTCAACCATTCCACTTGGTCTTCTTGTTAAATCTTCTACATCAATCAATATATATGGTACTCAAATAGATAGCAATAGTCTCACCAGTTAAGGTTTGACATTAATGACAAAACAACAATTGTTTCCATTGTAGCTTTGCAACAATCTTTCCAACAATAGCTTCTAATAAAAATGGTCTCATAGAACCCATAGAACTCAAGTACAAAATTTCTAATGCTACAACTGACTTAGGCTTCTTATCAGCCAAGGAAGTACAAAATCCTTATCATGTTCCTCTTTGTATTCTATCTCTTCTTAATAGGGATGAAGAACAAAATCTCTAGATCAACGCTACTAAACAACAAATTCAAGAAGAACAAAAAATGATTCCTGGTCAAACAAAGGCTTTAACCTCTTAGAAAAATCCTGAGATAGAAGAACATGACATGACCATAGTAGAATTTATGGGAAGGACCCATCCTAATTGGGGTCAAAAGGTATACTTCAATCATGTATAGACATGGTAGACCAATATGAAACATACAATCATGAGTATGAATTTGAAAGTTTCTCTAAAGAAACTATAGATAAAGAGGTCGACACAGTGCCAAAATATGTAACCAAACTCAAGGTAGGTGAATGTTCAAGAATTAGGTCTAATGAGTTAGATCCTCAAATCCCTGACGCAGGCTTCAATGATGTCATTAGGATCCCTACCAATTCAAACACATCTATACATGATACTAAGTTAGGAATCTACTTAATAGTCCAAGTTTTTGATGAACATACCATGAAAACCCTGGAACCTATTAAATCCTTTCCCCTCAAGCATCCTATACTCATTGATTGGGATTTTCAAGAACAACCAATGAACATGCCTACATTTCCCAATGAGAATGCTTTAGCCTGCTATCTTAACTTTTTTGAACTAGTCACCTCTTTCACCAATGAATAGAGCGTGAACATGACTAAAGTAGATATCAAGTACCTCAATAAGAAAATAAAAATGAAAAGAAACAAATGTTCTAAGGGTGAAAACAACATTGTAGCAGTTTCAGAATAGACAATAGTAAAAAGAAAAGATGCATCCAATGTGAAAACCTCTCCGAGGTGCTGAAGGATGGGGTACTTGATATCTTGTTGAGTCACTTCTAGGAGCAGTCATCAATGTTGATAGAACCAGGGCAACCTGTGAATATTGGAACTAAAGAGCATCCACATATAATTCATCTAGCACAATCACTATCAAAAAAATATTTGGAAGAGTTCACTAAATTTTGTACGGAAAAAAATATCAAATTTGCATAGACTTACTTAGATATGCATGGATTGAATCCAGACCTCATAATATACCATCTCTCAATTGCACCTGGAGTTAAAATGGTTAAACAAAAGCTCACAAAGATGTACCCTCATGTTGCTCTACTAATAAGAGAGAGAAACACATGAAATTATTGGATAGGAACACTGCCCTTGAGCAAGATCTAATTGAAGCCCAAAAGGAACTTGAAAGTCAAGCCATAAGGATGACTTAAGTATTGGAAAAGATGATAATAACAAAAGATGCCCAAAAAGACCTTGAAACTGGAAAATAAAATCTTGATAAAACTATCAAAGACAAAGATGCTATCATTTAGAGGTTACAATAGGACAACAAAACATTGAATGAATTTCACCAGGGGAATCCATAAGGGAAAAGTGTCACTGCCACTACCGCTCTAGATATTTCAAGTGTCACTGCCGCTGCTAACTCCTTCCTATCGAGTTTCAAATCTACTGCCTATGCGGGTGTGGCTGCTCTCAATGGGTGAGATGTGTGGGTGTTGTCGATGTCCTCTATAGTTATGGGGACTATGGTCTCTTATACAAACGTTGCATCATTTGAAGAAAATATCAATGGTGTTGTGCCTTCAACTTGGAGAGGGGGCCTCCATTCTCCTTTTGTGCAATATGTCTCTATAAGTGATCCCATTGTGGTTAATCTAGAATCTGATATACTAGATGAGATCTTTAAAACTGTGGAGGATTTCTCCTTTAATTCTGCTATCTTTATATTTAGGGTTTTTTGGCCCTCTCTATCAAACTTTCATGCTTGGATGTCCAAACATTGGGAACCCATTTTATCTGATGTTGTTCAGACTTACCCTGTGGCTAAGGGTTTTTTATTGCTAAGTTTGAAAATGATAAAGATAGGAAAAATATTTTGTGTGATAGTTGTTTCTCTTGGGAGGAGCGTTTCCCCCTAATGGTCAAACCCTGGCATTAGGGGTTCGATCCTCTTACTGAGTATGTGGGGGAGGCTATTGGGGATTTCCAGATGGTTGATCTGGACTCCTTTGAAGTAATTCATATGACATATGCTCATATCCTTTTGGAGGTTTATGTTTCTAAGGGTCTCTCAGAGAAGACTACTTTGGCTTCCCCTAGGGGCTCTTGGATTCAAAATCTAGATTATGAGGGCATCTCATTCAAATGCAAGAAATGCCATATGACTTGCTATATTTTTGCGCGATGCTTATCTAATAAGGTTAAAATGAATAAATTGACTTCTTGGTGGTTGGGTGCTTCTGGCCATCATTATACAGTTGGTAAAGTTTCTAAGGATGGGGGTTCATATGTTTTCTCCTCTCAAGATGATAACACTAAGGATGGTGTTATTGATGTTGTTTCGGATGCAACCTTGCAGAATGGTGATGTTGTCCTTTCAGGTGTTATTATTGTTGATCCTATCCAAAGTGTTGATGTTGTCTCTATATTAGCTATCTTGTATGCATGTGTTGTGGTTCCTTCTATCCCTGTTTCTCCAAAGGGGGAAAAGGGGACTGATGTTGTCCCTATCACACCTATGGATTCCTAGGTTTATGAGAAGGTGGAGGATAGATGAACAACAGTTAAAGGAAAGAAATTAAAGTCTTCCAAGATTTCTTTTGATATGAATTTACGTTCACATAAGGATGGGCTAAAATGTAAATCTTGACTCCCTTTTTTTTTCTAGTCTCTACTCCATTAGGTGGGAACAATGGTTAGTTCCCTTTGGCTTGTTTAGTGGTACACCATAGTATTTTCTTTGTTCTCTCATTGCCTTATCTTTCACTACTTCTATATAAGGTTTCGGGTCCTTTTAAAACTTGTTTTTAATTAATCAAAACACATTGAATGAACTTATACATGGTACAAATGAATAAATCAAACTGGTACTTACCGAGAATGAAAATATGAGAAAGGAACTTGAAACTTTGAAGAACAACATGAAATTTGAGAAAGAGGTTCATCAAAGACTCACTAGGTTTGAGTTAAGCATGCAGAAGGTGGAAAATTCATGATACCAAGAGACAAAACTATGAAAAATATGAGAATAACAAGAGACAAAATATGAGAATAACAAGAGACAAAACTGGCCTAGGATATATAAATGATAGAAAATTTGAAATAAGTGAATCACCAAAATCAGTAATAGAGAATCTATCCCAAGAACCAAAGGAGCCTATCAGTACACATGGTATGAAACCTACGTGTTACAACTATGGAAATCTTGGTCATACATAAAATATTTTTAGAAGCATATCTATCAACATGCCAAGAGGTACATAGTTTTATGGACGTTGCTGCAATTGTAATAAGTTTGGACATCAAGCAAAAGAATGTAGATCAAGATCTAATAGCACATCATTAGAAGGAAGCTTCACAGGTTACTATTACACATGTAATCATTATGGACATAAAGTTTAACACTTTAGAATGCGAGATCCAAGATGAAATTAAGGAGCATGGAGATCAACAAGAATGGTATGTTTCATTTGTCATAAGTATGGTCATATAACACAAAAATGCTGGTATCGACAAGCTAGAAATGAAAACAACAGAAAAATAGTGGAAAATGAAGATTAGGTGAAGAATGACATGAAGAAGATTTGGGTCAAGAAGGAAGAAATCAATGAGCAAAAAGATAACCCTCCAACCTCAAGTCTGTAGGATTCATCATCAAACTAAGCAAGTAAGTTTTTCTTACGAACATAAAAGAAGTTGTTAAATCTATTTGTCCCTTACAAAAAGGTTATGATTGAATCTTATATCACCATGTAAATATGCAGTAGAACTCAAACTAAAATTATTTAGTAATAGACTTTTTTTTTATCATTCTGAAGATATATAGTTATCAATGAAAAATTATAGTTATCGGATAGAAAGAATGATTATCGGTAGAAAATTTACTGTTGAGAGCATTTATTATCATAATAGTCATTCAAATACTTTTTGGTTAATAAATACATGTTGACACTGTTCATTTTCTACCCTACTTTTTTGAAGCAATCGCTTGAGCAACATCAAAGACCTAGAGAAATCTATTGTGAAGTGTTATCAATAAGAAATTATTGCAAAATTGATCAAGATTACTTTTGTGCCCTAACTAGAAGAGTTACAGAAAATCCCTAACATAAGTCTTAGTAGACATTTGAAGTTTCTGAGATCAAGTTCAGTTTGCAGAACAAGATGGTAGCAAGATTTGAAAATCCAGTAGTCATTAGTATAAATGATGATCCAACACCTAAGTTTAAGTTGTGCCCCTTGAAGGCAGCAAAATAGGATAGCACTGGAGCCCTATCATCATTAACACATAGGGTAATATTGATTGAAGACATAAGAACATTTATTCATAGAAAAATTGTTTAATTGGGTGATGTAGAGATTAAGAATATATACTATGATGAATTATGTGAAAACAAAGTGTTGAAGGATGGGCATGAGCATTTGGAATTGAAAGGTTTAACACACATGGTATTCGTGCCCAAAGTTTTTAATGAAGATTGGATTAGATATGTTTTGAGCCCTATACATAAGGAATTTTTTTGGTTAGATGGAGACAAGCTAGTCAAAATAACAAAAGACCAAATTCATGTGTTCACTAGATTACTAGCTAAAGGGAAAGAATGTACACTACGAGTAAGTAACATGTATCAGCTGAGGAAAATAACACAAACATCTAAGGATGGAAGAGAAATGAGAGTAGATAAGGTCAAGGACCTAGAAACAGGCTTTGCAACAATGATAATTGGTTATAAAGTTTATTAGTCAAGTTGACTAAACAACATACCAGGTAAATCTATGTAAGAAGCCTACTAGATAGAAAAATTAGGAAAGAACTATGATTTTTCAGATATGGTTTATCAGATATGGTGCAAACCCAACTATTTCCCAACATGAAACAATTGAAGAAGGATAAAAGACAAGAGGTTAAGTTCAGATCACTACTTGTTTGTTTATATTTTTATGTTAAGAATTTCTTTCCTAGAATAGGTGAAGTGAATTGGAGCACAGATAAACTATTAATTTATCAAATCAATGATTATATTGAGCAGTTAGGAGATGATTTTAATAAGATTATGTGGGGATATTTCAAAGAATTTCAAATCAAAATGCAAGAACGCTATCAGATACCCCCGTCGATAGTAGAAAAGTAT
>MU226176.1:2549029-2573325 GCA_018584345.1 Thuja plicata
TGTTACAACTATGGAAATCTTGGTCATACATAAAATATTTTTAGAAGCATATCTATCAACATGCCAAGAGGTACATAGTTTTATGGACGTTGCTGCAATTGTAATAAGTTTGGACATCAAGCAAAAGAATGTAGATCAAGATCTAATAGCACATCATTAGAAGGAAGCTTCACAGGTTACTATTACACATGTAATCATTATGGACATAAAGTTTAACACTTTAGAATGCGAGATCCAAGATGAAATTAAGGAGCATGGAGATCAACAAGAATGGTATGTTTCATTTGTCATAAGTATGGTCATATAACACAAAAATGCTGGTATCGACAAGCTAGAAATGAAAACAACAGAAAAATAGTGGAAAATGAAGATTAGGTGAAGAATGACATGAAGAAGATTTGGGTCAAGAAGGAAGAAATCAATGAGCAAAAAGATAACCCTCCAACCTCAAGTCTGTAGGATTCATCATCAAACTAAGCAAGTAAGTTTTTCTTACGAACATAAAAGAAGTTGTTAAATCTATTTGTCCCTTACAAAAAGGTTATGATTGAATCTTATATCACCATGTAAATATGCAGTAGAACTCAAACTAAAATTATTTAGTAATAGACTTTTTTTTTATCATTCTGAAGATATATAGTTATCAATGAAAAATTATAGTTATCGGATAGAAAGAATGATTATCGGTAGAAAATTTACTGTTGAGAGCATTTATTATCATAATAGTCATTCAAATACTTTTTGGTTAATAAATACATGTTGACACTGTTCATTTTCTACCCTACTTTTTTGAAGCAATCGCTTGAGCAACATCAAAGACCTAGAGAAATCTATTGTGAAGTGTTATCAATAAGAAATTATTGCAAAATTGATCAAGATTACTTTTGTGCCCTAACTAGAAGAGTTACAGAAAATCCCTAACATAAGTCTTAGTAGACATTTGAAGTTTCTGAGATCAAGTTCAGTTTGCAGAACAAGATGGTAGCAAGATTTGAAAATCCAGTAGTCATTAGTATAAATGATGATCCAACACCTAAGTTTAAGTTGTGCCCCTTGAAGGCAGCAAAATAGGATAGCACTGGAGCCCTATCATCATTAACACATAGGGTAATATTGATTGAAGACATAAGAACATTTATTCATAGAAAAATTGTTTAATTGGGTGATGTAGAGATTAAGAATATATACTATGATGAATTATGTGAAAACAAAGTGTTGAAGGATGGGCATGAGCATTTGGAATTGAAAGGTTTAACACACATGGTATTCGTGCCCAAAGTTTTTAATGAAGATTGGATTAGATATGTTTTGAGCCCTATACATAAGGAATTTTTTTGGTTAGATGGAGACAAGCTAGTCAAAATAACAAAAGACCAAATTCATGTGTTCACTAGATTACTAGCTAAAGGGAAAGAATGTACACTACGAGTAAGTAACATGTATCAGCTGAGGAAAATAACACAAACATCTAAGGATGGAAGAGAAATGAGAGTAGATAAGGTCAAGGACCTAGAAACAGGCTTTGCAACAATGATAATTGGTTATAAAGTTTATTAGTCAAGTTGACTAAACAACATACCAGGTAAATCTATGTAAGAAGCCTACTAGATAGAAAAATTAGGAAAGAACTATGATTTTTCAGATATGGTTTATCAGATATGGTGCAAACCCAACTATTTCCCAACATGAAACAATTGAAGAAGGATAAAAGACAAGAGGTTAAGTTCAGATCACTACTTGTTTGTTTATATTTTTATGTTAAGAATTTCTTTCCTAGAATAGGTGAAGTGAATTGGAGCACAGATAAACTATTAATTTATCAAATCAATGATTATATTGAGCAGTTAGGAGATGATTTTAATAAGATTATGTGGGGATATTTCAAAGAATTTCAAATCAAAATGCAAGAACGCTATCAGATACCCCCGTCGATAGTAGAAAAGTATAGAGATTCTATTTGTTTTCTTTTACACACTAACACATACATAATCGAACTTGTGGAACCAAGGGCATCTTGGGTTCTCACATTTAGTTATGAAGTTACAAAAAGAGATATAATTGGATGTGTTGAATACATATTGAAACAAAAAAAGGATACAATGGTCAAAATATTTTGTGCATATGAGGAAGCCTATAAAATGATTACATTAGATATCAAGAAGCCTAAGATTTTGAAGAAGAAAGAACAAATGTTAAAGAATTTGACAGCCAAGTATGGAAGTGGTGAAGGTGAAATTTGTACACAACCAGAGGAGATAGAGGAGAAACCACAAGTGAAGCCCCTAGAGATCCCCTCCACACCAGTCAAGAGGAAAAGGGTGAAGCATGAAAAGAAATCTGCAGAGACACATAACCTGCAAGCTTTTCAAGAGATTAAGGACAGTGAAGTTTAGGAAGTGGAAGTTGAATTTCAGGAAGTGGAAGCATAAATGACTACAATTATAGCTATCAGTAAAGGGCCTAAAGGAGGAAATTACAACCTCAAGTATCTAAGAGGAGAACCACCAAGATTTAGAAAAAGACTCCCCCTACTAATTTGAAGCAAAGTGATAAAATGAAGAGGATTATAGATCAAAGAAGGAGATCATGACATGAGGAAAGCGATCGGGCAGAAAACAATTCAAGATTCCCATGAACCCTATTAAAATGGAAGAGGGCATAACTAAGATGGGATTAGTTGGGAGAATCAATCCCACTGCCTTTGCAAAATTATTAGAGGAAGATAAGAAATTGATAGAAGACACTATTGTTCAACATTTTCTTAAGTACAATAAATATCCTGGAGATGTGAAGGATAATGTTCCAAGCTAATTGTATGAAAACTTATTGATAAGATGGGATTCAACCTATCAAAAATTTGAGGAACTAAGGACAACAATATTGAAGAATCTATTACCAAAGTTATCAGAGAATGATGTAGAAGTATACATGGATAAGTACAAGCTAGAGTTTAGAATGAAGACATTAAAAACTATAGTTCTAGCATATGAAGAATCTATATTAGAACAAGATATAACTGAATTGTGGAAGAAAGTATTGAATGAAGATAAAAATCAAGCCTGTTCAGAGGCAAGACCCTCAAATGTTGATGATACTTTTACGATAAATGAGATAATTTTCAGTGCAACAAATGCAACCTATATGTCAGCAAACATATATGTAGTTACTATTGAGGACATTACTAAAGAACTTGAGGAGTCAACTAAGAAACAAGACACTTTAGCACGTGTCACTATTCAAAAAGAAGACGTTAAGTTAACACAAAGAAGACTAAAAAGGACCAACAAAGTCATGAACATGTCACTGTATGGGTAACACAACAAGGAAATTTATGAGACCCCCTATTACAAAGTACAGAAGAAATCCTATAAGAAATGAAGAAGCAAGATGAAGTTTTACTTGAACAGAACCCTATATCAATTGACCAACAATATTCACCTACTAACATGCAATAGATAGGTACCGAGAAGGAAACCAACACCAAGAAGTAGTAGGATGAAATAGATATCGGAGAGAAGCAACAAGATACCAGTGAAAAAAATCTAGATGAAGAAAATAAAGATGAAGCAAATAAGAAGAATGAAGAGAAGAAAGATGGAGGAGATGATGATAATGATAAATATAAAGATGAGAAGGAGCAGAAAGAAATAAAAGGTAAATGGAAGAGAGAAGTGGAAGAAGAAGAAGAAGATGTTGAGAATATAGATAATGAAAACCCTAAGTTTGAGAGACTCAAACAAGATCTGATAAAATTGAATAAGAACAAGGATAAAGAGGAATATGCAAGAGTTCTAGACAAAAAGGAAAAATTAGATAAGGAAAAAGCAAAGAAATAGAAGAAAATAATATTGATTAGAACACTAGATCTATTTGAAGATCTTATGCCAGACGTTACTTTGGATGAAGAAGAATCATTAGTTCACCAACTGAAAGCTTATATTGATGAAATCAATCACTCAGGAAAATATTTGGAGGAAAGACTAACCAGCAATGCAAGGAAGAAATTGGAAGACAACATTATACAACAACTATTAACTAAGATTGCAAACTTGAAAGTAGAATTATCATAAGTAATTGACATTTTGAAGGAAATTTTGAAGAAAGCTATAATAATGTACACTAAATTGTGTAATTTTGCAATATTTATTGGAGATGTTGACAATAAGATTAATGGAAGTCATAATGAGCTAGTACAACATATCAGAAATCTCTAGCCTACAACAAATTTTATGGACCATTCAGCTAAGACGTGAGAGATTATTTCAAAGGAACAAGAGATAGCAAAAGAAAAAGAAAGCCAACATATGTAGTTACTCAAAGTTACAAGGTATTACCATGCCACATATAAGTATCATAAAGGCTAATGTTACAAAAATGAAGAAAATTGCACAAACACCAGACTTAAGTGTCGTGGACAGTCTTGAAGCACTCGCTTCAGATTTAAATGAACAAATGATCAGATTGAAAGTAGTACAAGAGTCATGGGAAGCACTTTTGAAGAATACATGAGACAAGTATAAGTTAATAATGGATAAAATATAAGGATATGCCACTTGTAAAAATCATTTGGCATTAAGTGCCAAAAAAGAGGAAGTATAGTGAAAAAAAGGGGAAGCATAGTAAAAAAAGAGGGAAGTATTAACACAGGGGAAGTATATCAGCATATACAGGACATATGATAAATTTTTTTCCATCAATGCCAAAGGGGAAGATTGTTGGAAATAATTGGCATTATGATAAGTTTTGTCATTGATGTCAAATAGAAAATTAATTACTATCAGAATTACTATCAAATAGAAGGAAGAGTTATCAGAATAAGGAGGTCAACTATTGGAAGCCGACAACTATCAGTCATAAGGAAAATCACACAACAGCCGACAAGCACAAAGAATGGGAAAATGGTTTATGGAAAGATTGAGATTAAGTTTTTTATTAACCCTAAGATCAAAGGTCAGGAATGAAGGATGAGTGAAGGAGATTCAAAGATAAAATCTTAAGTAGTAGATTATGAAGGAAGTTGTTGAGAAAAAGTTATGAGGATGAATTGAGTAGAGAAGTGAATCAAAAGTAGAGAAGAATTGAGAACAAATATTTTAAGCATAAGGGATCTAACAAGCTTTGGAAGGAAGCTTATACAGGTCAATTAATATCTTTTGAATAATCCTAACATTTTTTTACAAGGTATTATAAATCCATTAACTGGGTAGTCTCTAACAGGATTGATAAGTTCATTTATGTGACCTTTTTGTAAATCCTTTAACAGGGTGAACATCATACAATCAAGATTAAATCTATTAAAAAGGTAGTCTTAATAGGAATGTAGATACACTTAACAATGTATCAGTCACTCCTAACTGGGTGACTCACTTAGAAGGTGACATATTGTAAGCCCTAATAGGTAAAACATTTTTCTACAGTGAAGAGTTGTGGGTGCCATCACCACCATATTTTTTCCCTCTGACCAATGGTTTTTGCATGACCAAAAATCTGTGTGTTATGGGTGTGTGAATCTATTTATGTGTTACTGTTATTTACTTTATGATTTAAAGTTATAGCATATCAATAATACTGTGGACTATATCGGTTAATGTGACTATCGATTGATTTTAATGGATTAAAGTTCAATCAAGTGCAAACACGGTATAAGATTGTTAACACTGATTCACCCCCCTCTCAGTACCTAACCTTTCCAATTAATAGGGTAAACCCTTAATTATACATCTCAACTACTACAACATCACTAGGGGAAATCCTTGCACAATGGGATGAGAACAAGAAAGTGTGAGCTATTTAATACATCAATAGAACTTTGGTCTCATATGAGATGAACTACTCAGTGATTGAGAAGGCTTTCCTTACATTTGTGTTTTTATCACAAAAATTGGTACATTATATGTTGGCACACTCTGTCAAATTAGTTGCAAAGATTGATCCACTAAAAGTACCTCTTGATCAAAGCTACCTGACTGACAGGTTAGCTAAATGTGTCATGATCCTTAACGAGTTCAACATTGAGTATGTCAAATGAAAGGATATCAAAGGAAAATCCATTGCATATCAGTTAGCTGACACTCCAACACAAGATGATCAAACTATCAACATGGAGTTTCCATATGGATCCATTATGTACATCACTCATAGATCCTTGAAGATGTTCTTTGTTGACTCTTTCACTAAACAAGGTTCAGGTACAGGTGTTTTATTTATCACTCCTTAGAGTTACTCTATTCCTAAGGCATATACGATCTATTTCCCTTGTACAAGGAACATTGTTGAATATGACTCTCAATTGGTGATCAACAAAATCAATGATGTCTATCAAACAAGGGATGATAAACTCATACCTTACAAAAGAATGGTTGATTATTTTAATTTTTTTTCACTTTCATCACATTCTAACATATTATGGGGATAGAAAATATAGCTGCCGATGCAATGGCTACACTAGACTCCTTACCACAACAAGGAGAGGACTTCCATTATGAGTTCCTAGTGGAAGAGCTCCATTACCCAACTTATAACTCCCTTGACTCCCTTGACTCCCAGATGATATTTTTTGTCATAGGACAAGAATCATCCTGCTACCAACATGTTTACACTTACCTATGCCATCAGGTCATCCCTGATGAACTAACCCACAATGGAAAATGACACTTGATCTGCAATGCCTCATGGTATGTTCTCATAGAAAAGGACTTGTATAGTCGAGGAATAGATGGTACTTTTCTTGAGTGTTTAAAAAAGGAAGTGTCCAAACGTGCATTTTCCAAGGTCCATGACAGTATTTGTGGTTCTCATTCTAATTGTCTGACTCTAGTTCAAAAACTGTTGAGAGTTAGCTACTATTGGCCAAACATAGAGAAAGAAGCAATAAGGTACTCTAAAGCTTGTAAGAAATGTTAGCTACATGTAAAAATTATACATGCTCTAGCCAGGGAGCTTATTCCTTTCATCAGACATTGGCCCTTTCAGCAATGGGCATTTGACCTCATCGGGAATATATATATATCCTCTTCAAATAGACATAAGTTCATAATAACAACCACATAATACTTCACTAAGTGGGTTGAAGCAGTCTCACTCACAAAATAAATAGGACAATAGTTGGCCCTCTTCGATTTGAACTACATAATCTTCCAATATGGTATCCCTTCATCCATTGTAACTGATAATGGAAGGCGATTTAAGAACAATGATATAAATGAACTTTGTGCTAAGTTCAAAATAAAACAACATTATTCTTCTATCTACTATCCACAAGGAAATGGGCAAGCTGAGGCCTCAAATAAGAATCTATTGAAAATATTGCATCACACTGTGAATAAGTTAGGAAAGGATTGACATCGGCAGATCAATCCTGCATTATGGGCCTACAGAACAAGTATTAGAACACCTACTAGAGTAACACCTTTTTCTCTAGTATATGGAATAGAAGCAGTCCTGCACATAGAAGTAGAGATCCCATCTCTGAGGTTTTATTTATGGGTAAAAGTACAAACCTGTGTCACACTTTTACAAAGGAAGAGGACCACGACATGCAAAGTTGTTAAACTTTAATGACATAAAGGTGGCATTTATGTTTAGAATTTGGAAATGATGTAAACTAACAAAATGTGTAAAATTGGATGTAGTTTATGCCTATAATTTTTTAAATTTTTTTTGAATAAGCATTGACCTAGTTTTTTAATTTTTGAGGTCCATTTTTTAATTGCTCAAAAAAAGCTGAAAATGTAGGGTCTAGTTCCCTCCAACTAAATATATGTAAATAATATTTTTTCCTCTAATTTCAGAATATGTTTTAGATGACATGTACAGCTAGTGCATGAAAAAAGAAAGATTAGTTTTTGGTATATATTTTGTCTGTTATAACTATTCAAAGTCAAAGTTACCCGAAATTAATAGTTTTTTTCTCCCTCCACATTTGCCCTAGCAAATATAAACCAAATACAAAAAAATTACATATTCTTGAAGAGGACTCTCTCTTCTATTGTTAAATATAAGTTGTAAATTTTTCCAACATGATTTACTATTTTTTTTTATTTTTTTGAACAAGCGTGTTCTTTAATGTTAAAATACCTACTTGGAGTTTTTTCAAAATATAATATACTATATGTAATCAAAACACAATAAAAATTATATGACCGTAATCTAGACTCTGAGCTCTACAAAAGGGTATATTTAGATTTTAAAAATGGTTGATTTTTTATGAAGAAATTAGTTGTCTAAGTGAGAAGTTCAGTAATTTTGAAATTTTTGCCTATTTGGCTGCCACATAGGATGCCACATAGACAGTTTTGGCCAGAACTGGTTCGACCAAACCAGTTCCATCCAAACTAGTTCTAACTGAACCCCCCAATATAAATATGTGCCAATTCTTCATTGATAGAACATAGTTGGCTTATATTTACTTATGAATTTTTGGCTGAAACTGGTCCGGCCGAACCAGTTTTGGCCGAAACTTATTTGCCACATCGATGCCACATGGTGCCATGTTTGTGCCACATATATATGGCCAAAAATATTTTGGCCGAAACAATTTTGGCCGGAACTACGAGAATGGTCCTCAAGTGTGACACAGCTTCATAATTTTACCCTTACGTATGTTGATAACAGATGAAGACCATAGAGTCACAAGAATGAAAGATCTAGAATTGTTGGATGAGCATTGACAAGTGGCATTCGATCATCTCAGAGCATATCAGAAGAGAATGTTAGGAGGATACAATAAAAAGGTCAAACCTAGAGAGCTTCAGGTTTGTGATCTAGTATTGAGAGAAAATCCCCGAAATCAATCACATTGAGAAGAAAAGGGGAAGTTTGAACGCAATTGGTTGGGTCCTTACATCATTACTCCAACATTTGGCTTTGGAGCCTATCGACTCTCTACACTAGAAGAGAAACAAATCTGGGAGCCCATCAACACTCTCCACCTAAATAAATTCTACACCTGAGCATTCTCGGTATCCAACAACACATACATATCTATATATGGTCCTGGAAAAAAAGACAGAAAAGTGAAACATGTCATGAGAGAAAAGCTAAAAATAAAAAAAAGTCCTGAAAAAATGATCATCCTAGTGAAAACCTAGTAATAGCCACCTTGATGAATCAATAAAAAAATCAAAAAACATAAAAAAAAATGAAAAATACAAAAAAATTGAAAAAGAAAGAAAAAAGTGCCTCAGTGAAAACCTGGTAAACAATTGCCTTGGTAGAAAAAATAGCATCTATTCCAAGTAGGTGAAAACCTAGTAAACAAACACCTCTTGTACTCAAGTGCTCCTTCTATCAACACACGTCTTGGCATCCTTCATGATTTCCTACCATTTTCTTTAGTTTGTACATAGCTTTCAGTCACTTTCAAGACACTTTGGTTCTTCTAAGAACCCTTGTGGCTTGAAACTAATCAAAGTCATAGTCTAGGGGAAATCAAATCACCTTTGTCCTAGTAGTCTAAGTCAATTTAGTCATCTTTAATTGTAGTTTGTTACTAGGGGGAAAGCTTTCCAATTTGATCAATCTGGTGAACCAAACCAGAGTTAGTATCTTAGTCCTTCTTGATGGATAGTTTGCCACTGACATGGTGTTTCTCAACACCATAATCAACAATGTTTCTTAACACTACTTATTTTGACACATCTATGTTTCTCAACACACATTGGATAAAACATCATGAACCTTAATATTGACTTAATAACACTCAAGTACACCACTGTGTTTATCAGCACTATACACTCACAAGCACGATGCTGCTTCTCAACACCCTACACAAATGAACATATAACACTCACAAAATTTCTGAAGATATGGTGAACATTCTCTTGGATTCTTCCTATTATCAACAATTTTTTCTCATCTTTTCTTTGATTTATTTGTGTTGGTGTGGTCCTGATGGTCCTACAACATCACATTAAACTGGGTGTCTGTGATAAGAGCTTCCACATTAAGGTGGAAAATCCTCACATACCTCAACTATATTTACTTGCATGCCAAGGTGAGGTCGAAACTATCTCCATGACTGTTATTAATCTATTTTTTTAAGCAAGATCACACCCATGGTTATCTCAACTTTGTATTCCTCGATACTGGTGCACTCTTGAAATATCAACTAGAAACAATGTTCAAGTCATCTTGGCTTTAATACCTCGATGCTTACATTAGTTTCCCATGTTTTATCCGATGAAATTCATACTCATATCCTTATGGTCATAGTGGCACCAGTAAGGGTTGTATTGACTCCAATGTCCCAAATTCTCAGTGATGAAAATAGAAAACAAAAATCTAGTGACTAAGTCCTAGGTTGCATTCATGTAAGCTCTTGCATTGCAGTTTGATAACATGATAACATTGTAGCATTCTCTCTTCAGTAAAAAAGTAAGTCCTAATTATATTGCAATCCTTAATCCATTTGAGAGAGAGAGAGAGAGAGAGAGAGAGAGAGAATAATATTGTTAAATTTATAGATTATCATTAATTTCTTATCATATTTATATTTCATTTAGTTTATTTGCATGCATAATCTAGAAATCACATTTCTTTCATTTTCCTAAATAATGGATAGATGATTAGGTTAAACTTGCATATCATATAGTTTTAGATAGAGTCTAAAGTCACTGGGTTTTGCAATGATCTGAGAGAAAAATTCATACTCCTATCTACTAGAAGGAAATGAGTCGCCTTGGTTGATTTATGATTATTTAGCTTAGATTATATAGAATCAATCACACAATTGTTCATTGAGTGTGTTGTTTAGCTTAAACACATGTTTACACACACAATGTGTTGTTGTTCTTATTGTTCTTGGCCAACTTGGTGGTGTAGCGTGTTGTGATGGATCATGGCATGATTTATGGATTAGGAGCATGTTCAAGGATGTTATGTAATTAGGTCTCTAGTTGGACTAGTTGAGACTAACTGTTGTAATGTATATAAATATGTAATCATTTATAATTGTGAAAGTATGGAGTGATGTGTATTGAAGAAGAGATATTGAAAAGAAGAGATATGAGTGGAATCTACAATTGAGACAAAGATTTGATTACTTCATTGGAACTATATTGACATATCAGAGATGTTTTGTCAGTTCATTAGTTTGGACAGTATGTCCTTTATGTTTTGAGATCAGAGATTGTTGTAAGGCAATGAGCCTTCCTTGGGATTTAGATCCTTGTTGTATTTGAGAAGTGAGCTCTAGGAAGTGTTTGTGAATGCATGTGCATTCCCATTTGTAATACTCCTAATAGGGTATAGTGCTTTTAACATAATACATTCATCTTGTGGGTTTTATCCCCACTATGGTTTTGTATACCTTATGGCAAGACATATTGTCAATTAGTGCCAAAACACTTAGTCATTCATATGGTTACAGTGTTGACCAAGCCAGTAGCTTAAAGTGTTACCTGAGCTAAGAAGTTGTAGTGTTGACCAAGCAGTTAGTTCCAAACAGTATCACCTGAGTCACCAGTGTTACCCAAGTTGCATACCATCTCTGAGTGATCAATGTGGTCCAAGCACCCAGTGTCAACCGAGTGCCAGAGTTGCCAGACACTATGTTTCATGAGTGTCAGTCTATCACCCGAGTGGATTACTAGACATGAGTATCATCATTGGGCTAACTTAGTACATATTGTTTGATACTATTTAATATGATAAGTAGCCGAATTGTGGAGGTAATTGATTTGGATAGGTATATATGTAAGAAACTTTGTTTATCCAAAATATATAATGGATATATGAATCAATTACAGATGTGAATATGAAGAGGCAGATTGATTAGAAGGATACAACAGTATAAAGGAATAGTAGAGACTCGTCTATCACATTCAGGTGATCAGTATTAATTCAAAGGATCTTATTTGGAAAATCAAAGTTGCATAACAGATCATTCATTAGTTCATCCTAACAAGTGTATCAGTCAAAATCCTTTAACAGGGTGGACTTAATAGTCCTTCACAAATCTCCTAACAAAGTGCATAATTAACTGTATTTTATAAATCCTTTTAAAAGGTGGACCTAACAATCCTTATTTCTCCTAATAGGAAAGACCATCAAAAGTGGTCAATTGTAAGCCTTAACCGGCCAAATTTATTACTACAGTTCTAAATCTTGTGGGTACCATCCCCACCCCAGTTTTAATTTCTATTTGGAAGGTTTCTGGGTAACCAAATATTGTGTCAAGTGTTATGAATATTTATTGCTTTTCTGTTCCATGTATGCAATTAGATTAATCAATCTAATAAAGGATAAAAGTGAATAAGTCTTATTGGTTCCTGATTCACCCCCCCTCTCAGTCACCTAGCCTATTATATATTTCCAACAATTGGTATTAGAGAAAAGGTTCTCTTATCAGAAGTTTAAAAAATTGAGCAAAGATCAGAGGCAATGGAAATATACAGACTAGACAAAGCCATTGAAAATGAAAAGATAAATCGACAAGTGGCCAAGGATCAGATCAGAAAACTCAAGGAGAAGCTCTCTCATTCCCTAAAAAGAAGAAAATAATTATCAATTCAAATGAATGAAAAAGGTTACATAGAAGAAAGAATTGAAGATTTATGCACAGAAATAAATTCTGAAGATGTTGATGTAGCCATTGAAGACCTACTTGCAAAGAATCTCACTTTACATGAAGAAGTCAGAAAGTTGAAGAGAGTACGAGAATTTCATTCAATCAGAATATGTGAAGTCATGGAACAAAAGAACCAAGTAGAAAAGGATAGAAATATGGCACAAGAAGATAAGAGATTGCTAAGTACAATATTAGAGGAAAAAGAAAAAGAAATCCATTATCTGTCACTTTAGCAAGAAGATATGATAAATCAACTCAATAGTGCAAATTAAGAAGTTATCAATCTGAGGACTGAAAATGAAATACTACAAAATGATCTCAATACTAAAAATAAAACCAATTAGAGTATGATGAATTCATAAGAAAGCATGGACCAGTTGACAGAAAAACTCAATTTAGACATCATGGATAGACTGGATTAGGTTATACTGAACAAGGTGAATCCTCACAGCAAGGAGCTCAAAAGAACAAGAAACCTACATGTTAGGGCATACATCAAATAAGTGTTGGAGAAATGGGAAGTCAAAGTTTAATGGAAAATGCTATAGGTACAAAAAACATGGACATAGGGCAAGTGAATGCACTAAGAAACCTAAGTTTGAAGGAAAATGTTTCAATTGTAACAAACAAGGTCATAAATCCACAAAGTGTAGAACTAAGAAGTGGAACCCTGCTAAACAATTAGCTAAAGCAATTTTTGGTTAGGATTACAACACATGGAGCAGATGTTGTCGTTGTGGTGAGTATGGGCACATCGGTGCAAGTTGTGCAAAGAATCACCTCAGAAAAAAGAATCCTACTAAGAGATGTTATTTGTGTAAACAACTCGGTCATCTAAGAAAGAATTGTATGAATAGAGAAAAAGTGGATACTAGTTTTGAGAAAGGAAAAGAAAAAGTTTCTGAAATCAAAACTCAAATGAGTCAGTAGTGGGTAAGGAAGTCTCCTGATAATTCAGACCAAAAAAATGAAGGATCAAATGGCACCCAAAATGGTGAGTTTGGTGAATCCACCATCTCTGAATAAAGATGCAAGGAGACAACTGGAACTGTGCATACAAGTCATCATACATCAGTTCCAGATATGCTAGCAAGTCCAAATCTGCATATTGATGCACTAGGACATATTATGGTTCTAACCAAGTTAGGATCTCAGTTATAATCAAGTTACTCTGGCTTAACCAAGTTAAGTCAGGTTATATGGTTTCAAAGATGCGAATTTAGTTTTTATGGTGAAATTTCTCATAAATGGTGAAATCAAAGGGTTAATGTTTACCAAGGTTTACAGTTTGTAGAGAGATTAAGATCTTATAGTGTTTTCAGATAAAATTTGTGGTTGGAAGATTTATTTGTAGTGAAGTTTCATCATTCCTTTGAGTGTTATGGTGTCTTCATCTAGTACTAAGATCAAGAAGGGATCCAAGATGATAGTGAGGAATGTCATCTGCGAACCGCCAAAGTTCAAACTTCATCCAGCGATTGTAGAGGAGATAGATCCAATAGGAGCCCATTCCCAAATTCCTCCTATGATATTGTTGATTCATGACATTCAAACTTACTATCATTGCACCATTCAACAACTAGGCACATTAGAGATGAATCAAGCATATGAGGCAATTTGTATGGGTGGAAACCTGAAGCTGGAAAACCAACACCTCAAAGTCAAGGGTTTAACCCATATCTTACATATGCCGAAGAATTTTTAGATAAAGTGGATTAGGTTTATTCTAAGCTGTATTCACGAAATGCATTTCTAGTTGGAGCAACTCATGAAGATCACTAAGATGATGGTACACCGAGTGATAGGGTACCCAATGCTCAATAAACCTAAAGCAACTAAAACCCTACCCCAAGATGATCTAGCCAAGAAGAATCTTTCTGAGTGGGATGGAAGAGGTATGAAGTTGAATGGAGCCACTGACATGGAGCTAAAGTTCAGAATTTATGTGATTGCACATAAGATATATAGTTCAAGCCAACCAAATAGTGTTCCATGTGAGGCTGTGGAATTGGCATACAAAGTGGTGAAGCACAATCTCTCATTCAACCTAGTCAAGTTGCAGCTCATCCAACTGAGAAAAAACATGGAGAGCATCCAAGACTAATCCATGTAATTTCAGTTCACTCTTGGTCTGCCTATTATTTTATGTTCAAAATTTTTTCCCTTCAAAAGGCACATTTGTATGGAAGAAGGACATGCCTATAATTTATCAGATAAATGAGTTTATAGAATAATTGGGAGAAAAATTTTAAGCATCATGGATGCTTACTTTGAAAGCTTCAAAGAGAAAATGCAGAATAGATTCAGAATTCCCAAACAATTGGTAGAAGACTATAAGAATGACATATGATTCCTAGTTGACTATGACAAAGTATACATCCAAGTAGTCAAGCCTAGGGTTGCATGGGTGAAACCTCTTGCATATGAAGTTAACATTGATGAGACTAGAGATATTATTGAAGCTCTTGTAAATGATCTTGTTGATCCTAAAGCACCATATTTTGGTACTTATGAAGAATCTAAGGGAAGAATATCATTGGAAATTGAGATTCCTAAAATATTGAAGAGAGGAAGGAAGAGAATTGAGAAGTTTGAAAATAAATATGGTAAGTCATAAGATTTTTCTCCTTTGATCACTGAAAGCAAAGGGGATGACATAAAGATAGAAGATGAAGAACCTCAGAAAGAAGAGGAAGAGGTAGAAGCAGAACCTCCTAAGAAGAAGATGCTAGCCCCAAGAAAACACCAAAGGTCTCTACCCTTGTCTTCACTGCAAAGAAACCCAGAAGATCTAGAAGAAAACTGATATTTCCAAAAGAAGATGATGAAGAAGATACAATTACATTAAAGAAGCCACCACTTACCTTTGAGCAAAAGGTTGAACAACTTAAGGATGGTAGTGGTATGGCATGTCTCAAATCATTGAAGTATGCTTCAAGAACTAAGGATGAGTAGAAGTTGATTGAGGATGCATTAGTAGAGAAGATGGAAAAATGGAAGTTTGATCCATCTAAATTGAAAAGCCATATGACTGGAGACCTTCTCAAGGAAATCACCATTCATTGGAACAATGCAATCCAAATTGAAAAGGACATCTGAAAACAAACCTTGAAGCAAGTCATGCCCACTATGATTGATAAAGAGGTAAAAGATGCTATGTCCAAGTATGAGAGTAATCACACTCCAGGGTTTAGAACTATTTAAATTTTGAGCAAGAAAATAGAGGATGTTGTGCAGACCACAACTAAGTTGTGGAATTGTATTTTTGAAGACAACGTAGATGATAAGACAGAGGAATCGAGTACATACCCTTATGTATAGGTTAAAGATGAAGAACTATCTGAGGTACAGACCATTTTTTGGCAAGTTGACACTCAAGGTTTATATGATTAGTTTTGTGTTGTTATTATGGCAACAAAGTCATATGAAGTTTTGACAAGTAAGTTCACAAACTTTGAAGATTAAGATTTGGCTAAGTATAGAAAATAAAACAAAACAAAGATATTCAATTGATTAGAGCACCAGCGCATGTGCGTACAATTGATTCAGACTATGTACCTTTATACTCAAGCTTTATGATATGTTATTAAGCTTAGTCTATACACACATGGTAAGATATGACATTACAAAGAAGTTACAGCAAGTTCAAGTGCCACTAGAAGTTTAGAAAACAGAGCATGGAGCCAAATTTAGATTTTGATTAGCATATAATATTTTGTTCTATAATGGACATGCACCTATTATAATATGTTTGTAATTATGTCTTTAACACTCATGTAAACACGCTTAAGCCAATTCATTTGGAAGCGTTGTGTATGTTGATTTTGGGTCGACTAGGGTCTTGTTTTCGGTTGCATCTATTCAGGCATGTATATATACTTAAAATGCAATTTTGTATTAAGTGTGAGAGTGAAAAAATGTAGAAAAGATATCTAGAAGAATAGTATAAAAAAATTAGTACAAGATAGAGCCCTTTAAAGAGATTAGAGCATCAGCGCATAAACGAAACTGATTAGACAACAGTGTCATAACAATATTTCATCTTTTGATATAGTGTATATCTGTTATCTAAAGGTTGTAGCCTTCATCCTATTGGGTAGTGAGCTCTGGCAGTGAGCCATTCACCTTTAACAGGGTTTTTTAAAGACTCCTAATATGGTCATTGTACTTTCATTGTAAAGACTGCTCCTAACAGAGCAAAGGAACTCTAACAAGTTCATAAGACTAGTACAATCATTTGTGGGTACTAATTTCCACCAGGGTTTTCCTCTGATCAAGGTTTCCTCATAAACATATCTTGTGTTATGTGTCATTGTGTTATGCTTCATTTGTTATCTATTTGATTTAAGTTTCAAGTTGCTGAAATAAATATAATTCACAAACACTTATTCACCTCCCCCCTCTCAGTGTTTCTAACAATCGGTATCAGAGCTCTGGTCCTCTGAAAGAAAGTTTAACCACTTGAGGAGATCATGGATTTATTAGAAGTGAAACATCTGAAAAAGAATCTTGAAGTAGTCCTTGATGATCTTGACAAATACAAAAAATAAAATGAAGAACTAAAACTAAAAGTTGATGGCTCCCAAATGCTTATCAAAAAATTAAGAAAAGATTTGAAATATCACTCTACGAATGATTTGGGAAAAATGGCCAAAAAGATGAATGAAGAAAACATGTCTCTGAAGGACAAGATTGAAGATCTAAATGAACAGTTAACAGATAGCCTAACAGCTATTGAAGAAAAGACCAAAGAAAGTAAACAATTAGATGAAGAACTTATGCAAGCAAATATGAAGATCTTGGAGTTGGAAAACATCAAGAAAAATATAGAATCTAAATTGACATAAGCAAAGAATCATATTGAAAATCTACACACACGTTCTGATCTAATTCAATCACAACTCTATGCACAAAAGTTAAGAGGAGATACTACTGGTGTTGGATATAGTGCAGCACAAAGTGAAACCAATACAATACAAGAAAGTAAGAAAGTACAAGAAAAAACTACAGAAGTAAAGGCTACTAAGAATCTTACAGAAGCTAGAGGAGAATCATCTAAAGATGAACTCAAAATAGTTAATAGAAATTGTTATGCATGTAAGAAGCATGGACATTTGGCAAGAGATTGCAAAGAGGTAAGAACCTTCAGTGGCTATTGTTATTCTTGTAATAAATTTGGTCATAGGGATATACATTGTAGAACTAGTCAGAGAAATCAATCATAGTAGAACCAAAGAAATTTGACTCAATACAATCATAGAAATCAACCTTAGAGAAACTATCAAAACATTACATGTCAGATATGTAATTATAATGGACACACAGCCAAGAAATGCAGCATGGTAAACAATATCAATAGACCTCCAATCATTTTTCACTCATGTAACAAAGCTGGACATATGTCAAGGTTTTGCAGATCCAGAACACAAAGACAAGAAAATCCTAATGGATCACTATTTGAAGAATCTAGAGAAGTCAAGTTTGTAAAAGCTACAGAAGATTCAGGTAAAATATGGGTTGAAGTAAATAAAGATGATGATGTTAACAAGGTAGTAGATGCATCCATAGTGGATGCAAATTCGACTTCTGGTTAGATGACCCACATGGTATTAGGGGGAGCTATTCAAGCTCTAAACCCTTGCGTGGCTGGTATACTCACCTCTGAGTATGCGCCTATGGATTCATGTATTTGGTCATGAATTGAGAAAGTATGCATGGACGCACAGCTTGTACTTTGACAAAAACAAAGATTGAAATTCTTAGTGGAAATTGCGTTATGACAACAAGCATTAAATGCAGTAACTTATATATAAGTCAGTAAAAGATCTCATATCTTCACTTTGCATTTGAGATTTAGCATTCAGAGAGCACAGGAGAAATAAGCATCGAAGTGTTGAAGGATAACCATAGGTTGGTTAGAAAAATTAGTTGAAGTTGAAATAGAGCCCTAGCACGGATGCGTCATTTCAGAACTCCAGTAAAACCCTACTTAAGAAATCAAACTAAGTATGGAAACCCCTGTAGTCATTAACATCTCTGAAAGGAAGAGATTCATGTTTAAAAAGCATCCATTTAAGTCAGTGCTAGATGATGTAGAAGGGGCATTCTCCAAGACTTCGTTAGGAGTCGTGCATGTAGAGGACACACACACTTACATCTACTATAAGAAGGAGTTTGTTGGTGACAACAACATAACAACACTCATGGAATCAATGATGAAACCTGATTACTCATTCAAGGATGAATTCTCACATCTCACTAATAACCTTATTTTTAATTATACAAATGCGCATGAGTTATATGAACCAGAATGGGTTAAAATTCTATTTAGTAGGATTCATGATGATCTATTTTGGATTGGTGAAGTTCCCATCTGCATTACTTTTGACCTCATTCATGAGATGAATGGACTCTATAAGGTTGGCCATGCTCTTCCCACTAGAAAGGATGTCAAGAAATAGGTTGAGCAGGCATGCTTATCGAGAAGCGATAGGCACGGGATGACTGTTGATCCTGTTGTGGAAAAAGACATCAAACTCATCACCATGATACTTGGCTACAAGTTTTAGCATGCTAGTAGACTTAATAGTGTATCCACAGCTACACTTCTGGTAGCAATAAGGATAGAAAGAGATAACACACAATATAATATTTGTGAGATATTGTGTGCACAACTAATTGAGAACATTAAAGCTATCAAGCATGACAGAAGCAAAATATTTAGATTTGGCTCTTTGATTATATACTTATACTTCCACATTGTTGGTAAGGTCTCTAATCTTTACCTAGACAAGAGAAAACCTACTTTGTCTAAAATTTCATTAAAAGCCACATCAGAAAGCAGTGTAAAGGACTCTATGGATATAGAGATCAAGACATTCAAGATCAAGATGCAGAAGAGGTTTAGAATACCGGAGAAGATAGTTGAGAAATACAAGGACACCATATGCTTCATGGTGGAAAATGACTATACTTGCATGGAAGAAGTTGAGCCAAGAACCAAATGGATTCACCCACTTGGTTATGAAGTAGAAGAACATGTTTTGGAATAATATGCACAAGTTCTTTTATCTGCACCTAAAGATCCAAAAGAGCCTAGATGGGGTACATACAGAGGGAAGACACGTCAAGTTGATTGTGTCCTATACATTGTAGACAATAAGAGGAATGCATCAAGGATTACATCTAACATCTTGAAAGTTCATGGTGTCACCCAAGAAGACCTAGATAAAGCTAGGGAAGATAAAATCGCAAGAGAACTTAAGAAAACACCTGCATAAGTTAAAATAGAGAAATCAGATGATATCCACAAGAAGAAAAAGAAGAAGTCTGATGAGAGTACATCTGCACCCTCTACTACTATTGACATGGAATCCTCTCCACCTTTGGTACAAAGAAAGATAACTAGAAGAAGGAAGCAAGTTCCCTCAGGTAACCCATCCTTAAGGACAACACAAAGCAAAGTAAAGAATACTCAAGCCCCTCCTGAGGTAGGATTCAGACCTAGTCTTGAGATCTTAAGGAACAAAATCATTAATGAAGGAAGACTAGATTCAATTACAAATGTCTATGACAAGTACCAAGAGATAGAAAAATCAAAAATACATTCTATGATTATCTCTCATATGATCAAGTTTAAAAGGTCAGTTTTGGAACTTAAGACAGTCATTCTAGACAAAGTATGGAACATACTAGACTTATTGAAAAGAAAATCAATACAAGAAGATATGAGGATTAGAGAGGAAACATTAGATAATATTCTCCCTATTTTCTCACATGATGAGAAGGAAATACTGTTAGATCTGGTAAAACCTCATCTAAGAACC
This sequence comes from Thuja plicata, assembly GCA_018584345.1. Classification (NCBI taxonomy): domain Eukaryota; kingdom Viridiplantae; phylum Streptophyta; class Pinopsida; order Cupressales; family Cupressaceae; genus Thuja; species Thuja plicata. Next base: position 2,569,424 of record MU226176.1, read on the forward strand.
AAAATGAGAACTCTTCACATTATGAACAAAGAGTATGAGTTGGTTGGTAAAGAGACTGAAAGAGCATTCGATCAAGTGTTTTTAGATAGACACATGTATCCATCAATGACACCTACAAAAATAGTGACTCCATTTCCTTCTAAACAAGAAAAAGAACCAAAGATTCTTAATGTGCCTATGACAGGTCCATAGGATTCTACACCTAAAGTTCCATCACCCTTTGACACAGTCAAATATTCAGATGAAACCATTGTGATCAATGATGTTAAGATAATAATGATAGCTTCAGATAATGACTTGAACAAATTTGAAAAAGCATTTTTCAGCACTGAGAAAGCAGAGAAGGTATGCATTGATAATACTCCCTTGCAGCAAGATGAAGTTATTTCTAAAGATTCAACATATTTGAATAATGAGGAAGATAATCAATCTAATGAACCACCCTCTATGAATATCCCAGTGAAAAGTGAATTTATGTATGTTAGTCAAAATGCTATATTCACTCCATCTATCAAACGATCAATATCATTATTGTCAAGTTTGACCCCTGACTCAGCAAACCTAGATGCATGGGGAGAAGAAGACTTGATAAAAATCAGTGTATTAGCCATGGAGAAAGCCAAAGAGAAACAAGTTATGAGAAATCCTCTCTTTCTTGAGTCAGTAAACATTTTGAATAACCTAGTGCCAACAAAGAATAAATTGCCAAATATTCAGTCAGATGATGATGTTGATAGCATCTTGACAAGCTTCAAAGAAAACTTCATAAGTCTAGTAGATTCGGCTACTAAAACTGCAGAGGATAAGTACAAAAAGGGAAGATTAGATGAAATGATAAATAAATTCTCATTAGATCTCAACTCATTAAAGATTGCTCAAACAATTCTGAAAGAGTTAGTAGAAAAAGGCAGGAAGGTGATAGCTAACCATATGGACAGAGGCAAATTCACTTCTGAGAACACCAAGAAGATTGAGGAAGAAGACATCTTGGTTGAAAACATAAGGAAATCAATTGAAACATCCTCCCAAGACATCAATATCTACAAAAATATCTATCAAGGGAAGATAGACAAGAAGGAAAAAGCTAAGATAGAGATCAACAAGATAAGGACCAGGCAAACCCAACTAAGAAATACACTTGCACGCTCCTTAGCTGTATTAAATGAGAACATCAAATAAATTGATGCAACTATTGTCACATATGATCTAGGCCCCTGCATGGATCTGACAAAAATGGAGAAGCTCACGTATGCATTATGTACCCATCTTCAGACTGTTGATGCACTCAAGACATTTTGGCAGCAAGAAATCAAGAATCTTTAGATTGCATACCCAGATGTATACTTGGGGTAAGTACTTAGGGACTTTACTTTTTTGCACCTTTTTCATTAATGTCAAAGGGGGAGTGGTGTATATAAAGGAGTATGGTGTATATAGAAAAAGGTATGATGTATAGTAAACTTGCAGCTTGTTCTATTGTTAAATCAAAGTTTAGCAACTTGGCCACATTCCTTTGTTTCCATTAATGACAAAGGGGGAGATTGTTGGAAATTTGACACTCAGGGTTTATATGACTATTTTTGTGTTTTCATTATGACAACAAAGTCATATGAAGTTTCGACAAGTAAGTTCACAAAATTTGAAGATCAAGATTTAGCTAAGTATAGAAAACATAATAGAACAGAGATATTCAGTTGATCAAAGCACCAGCGCACGTGCGTACTATCAAGTCAGAATATGTACCTTTATACTTAAGCTTTATGATATTTTATTAAGCTTAGTCTATACACGCTGGGTAAGATATTACATATGAAGAAGTTACAACAAGTTCAAGTGCCACTAGCAGTTCAGAAAATAGAGCATGAAGCCAACTTCAGATTTTGATTAGCATATAATATTTTATTTTGTAATGGCCATGCGCCTATTGTAATATGTTTGTAATTATGTCTTTAACACTCATTTAAACACGCTTAAGCCAATTCATTTGGAAGCATTGTGTATGTTGATTTTGGGTCGACTAAGGTCTTATTTTTGGTCGCGTCTATTCAGGCATGTATATATACTTAACATGCAATTTTGTATTAAGTGTGAGAGTGAAAAAAATTTAGAAAAGATATCCAGAAGAATAGTATAAAAAAATCAGTATGAGATAGAGATCTTTAAAGAGATTAGAGCATCAACACATAAACAGAACTGATCAGACAATAGTGTCATAACAATAGTTCATCTTTTGATATAGTGTATATCTATTATCTAAAGGTTGTAGCCTTCATCCTATTGGGAAGTGAGCTCTAGCAGTGAGCCATTCACCTTTAACAAGGTTTTGTAAAGACTCCTAATAGGGTTATTGTACTTTCATTTTAAAGACTGTTCCTAACAGGGAAAATGAACTCTAACAAGTTCATAAGACTAGTACAATCATTTGTGGGTACTAATTCCCGCCGAGGTTTTCCTCTGATCAAGGTTTCCCTATAAACATATCTTTTGTTATGTGTCATTGTGTTATGCTTCATTTGTTATCTATTTGATTTAATTTTCAAGTTGCTGAAATAAATATAATTGACAAACACTGATTCACCCCNTCCCCCCCCCCCCCCCCCCTCTTAGTGTTTCTAACACCATTAAGGAATCTACTGTAGAGCAGATAGTAGTAGAAGTGATGCCATCACTACCCCAATCACCTAGTCTGATTATCTTATCTCTGAGAAAGGAAAAGAACACAGAGTCTACATCAAGTTAAGTAGGAACCGAGAATCAGGCTCTACCTACTACTGTGCCAAGCAAGACTGAGTCACAGAAGGACACTATGAATATTTCAACAGTTGGTACTGATTCTACAATTGGTGCATTAAAAGTTAATGACCTACTTCATATGAACACTGAGGACAAGGATGATGATGGAAAAGGTAAAGAAATCATTCCTTCACCTGATCCCAAGGTAAAAGGTAAATAAAAGGTAACAATTACTGATGAGGTTGACCTTGAGGAAGACATTGTGATTCCTAACTGGGATCTTTCTATCCTAACAACCGAGCAGATGGACATCCTTGGGGAGCTATGGATTAAAAGAGAAAAATAATAGAAGCTCCGAGATGAGAAGAAAAGGAGCAAAGTCCTACATGACATCAAAGGTATTTTCCTTGATTCACTAGAGATTGAAGTCAATGAGGAAGAATCTATAATGGACCAACTTGTTGACATAGTTCACAAAGTTTAATCATGATATTAGTGGTCAAGAGAAATTACTACAAAAGGAAGAGAGAAAATTTGAGAGTAAGGTTCTAGAGAATGTTGCAGGTAAGATTGCAATAGATCAAGTGAAGCTAACCACTATAATTATCTCTCTAGAAACCATTGTGAATAATGTTGTGGAATTATTTGTAAAGTTGAGTGACACATCCAATTTTACCATGGAAATAAAGGACAAACTGACAAAGATAGAAAATGAATTGAAGGCAAGTGCAAGCCAGTTGGCACTTAATCCTAGTTCAAGTTCAACACATTTTGTTAAGATCAAGTATCTGACTGATCTACAAGAAGATCTACTAAGGGAAGAAGCAGGAACAAGGGAATCCATATCATCTATACAGAGATAACTCCTTCCTTGAATGGTTGTCATGCAAAAACATATTGCTCATGCAAACACACTCATTCATGATAATAATTTTTCAGTTTCAGAGATTATGATGAAGTTGTCTACAGAAATTCAGATTGAGTTGCACATCCTGAAGGTGTTGCAAGACAACTGGGACAAGAATTTGTCTCAAATTTTGAAGGTACATAGTGCTTTCCATTCATAATTTGGTATTACCTTGTAGATATGATTTTTGGCATTTGTGTCAAAAACAAGAGGGACAGATAGAATAGTTTTATATATATATATATATATATATATATATATA
>MU226176.1:2582271-2612421 GCA_018584345.1 Thuja plicata
TATATATATATATTTATTTATTTATATTTATATTTATATACATGTATATATATATATGTGTGTGTGTATGTTTATATACATATATACATATGCATATACATATAATAAACATATACATATACATATATATATATATATGTGTGTGTGTGTGTGTGTTTGTAGATTATGTACATATATATATATGGTTGTTTACTTATTTATATGTATATATACATAGATACACACACATGTGTGTATGCATATGTATAGGTATGTATATGTATATGTGTATGTATGTATATATACATATCTATACATATGTGTGTGTGTACATATACATATATGTATATGTACATATATATGCATATGTATCATATACATATATATATATACATATTGTACATTATAAAATAGTGACCAATGCTAGGATGTAGATCACTCACCAAATCATATTGTGCATTGGAATATAAACCTGCCCTTAAATAAATCTAATTAGCACAACCCAAAAGGATAAAGGGGTCCTAATGTAAGATCTAGGAGAAAATGGGGATTTGGCTAATCCTTATTGAATAGAGTGTGATTATGATATGTAAATGTATGAAAGAGACTTATGCTATGACAAAGGCCATGATTAATAGTAAGATATGATATCATATCTAGTGCATAAAATTAAATGCAAGATGAACAGAAGAATAATGAACTCACCTCGAAAGTTAGGAGAGGAGGAACAAACTTTAAATCTGTAAATAAATGTTGCAGACCTATCAGAATCAGGAACCATTCTAGATATGGAACCTTGGTACCTATATCTTCTGACTGTGAAATTTGCAGATCCTCATAAAAATCCTGACTCAAGTCGGCCTTGTCCAAGAAATTCAGCCTTGTCTTGGAGACCCCAAAACTGGCGAAATCTATATTAAATCAGTCGTTGGTTCTGCAACTCTAAAAATCTAGATCCAAGACGACACCACCTATTCCTACACACAAGAAAGAAGGGGATTTGTTTGTGGAAATGGGTTTGCCTTGGTCAAGCCCTTGTAGAGGTATTAACCTTGAAATGAAATTGAATTTGAATAAGGAAATATAATCTAAATTTGAAACACAAATCACCTTATACCTCAATGATGCAATGCCTCTTTGGAGATGATCAAAATTGTTGATGCAATAGCTTGGAATCCACAAAAACCCAATAGGAAATCATGAAACCAAATCCTTGAATAAGGAATGTTGTAGTTTTTCACGATGTTGGATTGAGGAAGAAAGATAAGAAGAAGACTTGATGGATGATTGTAGATCTCCTCCCTTGATTGCAAACTCCATTGCTTCGCCTTCAATGGGGAAAGAAGCTAGATATATGGAATTAAATTCCTTGAATTCATGATGGAAAGGATAGATTGAATATTTGAAATGCTTGATGGGCTTGAATGCTTGATAATGGATGCCTTCACTAATGTATGCTTACTTGAACTTGGATCCCTTGAATTAACAATAGCTTACTTGCATGAAGATGTCTCTTGAATTGTAGGTATGTAATGGATTGATCATGGATGTGAAAATGAGAGGGATAGGTCTCCTTTTATACACATTTAGGAGCCTAGATTTTGTAAGGTTTGCCCCAATTAAGCATCTAGGAGAAAAAAAACCCGCATTGGGCCCAGAGCCCACTAAAAATTAGTGCCCTAGGACAAGGATGACCTAAGTCAGCCTAGTCCAAAACAAGGCCAACCTAAGTCAACCTTGACCAGGCAAAATTTCTCAAATTTAGCCTAGGACCTACGGTTGTGTGCTAAGAGGGAGATATAAAATCCTTAGTTTGTCGGGAAATTAGGGAAACTCCCAAGTTCTAAAATTCATGTTAAAGGACCTAGATGGAAGATAAGTTATGTGATTGGATGATAAATGGGAAATCATGCATATAACTTAGAGCCATTCTCAAATTTTGAACAAATACTGTTGATTTGAAGGATATAGAAGGACTAGAAGGACGTGAAATCAAAGTGGGAACCCATAGATGCTAAAATGGGGTTAAAAATGAGAACTTGATAAGGGTACTTACTTTTTGGGATGATACATTTAGCATCCATTTTAGTAGGAGTATGAGTCTACCTCATGCTCATAGGTAAAGTAGAAGAAAGAAAGAGACAGATGAAGATCAAGGGAAAACTGCAAAGAGATAAGACATCGCTAATTTTAAGGACATGTGCCCCCAAACCAAGTATCTTATCTCATACATCCATATACACAGATATAGAAAACAACAATAAATTCCTAGAGCTTACTAATATTCCAAGTCAACTAGTTGAAGAGACCTTGCTGGAAAAAATATCTCAACCACTAATATCATACTCAGAAAGCTATTGCAAGAGCACAATTGGTCATCTAAAAAGAGAAAGAGAATACATCAAAGATAAGATAAGACTCCATGATCTGATACAATAGAAAAATGTGTTATGTTATGGAATCATGGAGGAGAGATCAAGACAACCATGGATGAAACAAACTAGGAAAATTTATCTTTCAGTAGGTGATCCATGAGAGAGAGAGAGAGAGAGAGATTATAGTTCCACCCATCAAAGAGATGAGGAGGAGGCTAGTCAAGGACCAAATGTGTATGGTTGGTCAAAGGACCAAATGTGTATGACCAATCAAAGGACCAAATGTGTGTGGTCAGTTAAAGGACCAATTTGTGTGGTTAGTCAAAGGACCAATTTTTTGTGGTCAGTCAAAGGAACAAATATGTGTAATTAGTCAAAGGACCAATTATGTGTGGTCTATCAAAGAATGAAATGTATGTGGTCAATTTAAGGACCAAATGTGTGTGGTCAGTCTAAGGGCCAAGAGTACATATAAAAAGGAAGGGTCAAATGGTCTTGCAAATTGTGTTATTCTAGTCAACCAATCCCGAATATGTAAAAAGAAGAGTGATATGACCCTAGAAAATTGTGTTATGCTAGTGTACTCTCTATGTCATGCTTAAAGTGAACAAGATATATGCAATAAGAAGGCTTATGTATGCTCCCCCATTAAGATGGAAAAACAAGTACTATTTTTTCATCTTAAGGAAATAATGAACAAGGATAAAGTAGTTTCAACATCAAGATAGTAGCCACAAGCAACACCCAGTCAAAACCAAAGAGGTTGTAGCTCCTATGAGGTCATGAAAGGGAAAAATGCAAAGAGATACCATGAGATAAGTGTAAAACAGATCCTTGTGAAGGATGACACCTTGTTTAGTCTCAAAGATAAGGGATTTACTTACCATGAAAACCCAATAGAGAACAATGGAAAGAGGTTATGATCCACATCCCTAATGAATACCAAAATTTATATGTAATATTAGATGTTGCATGATAGACAAATACCACTTAATCAAGGGAAAAGTGGATCCTTGAAGAGGATAAGAGAGATTGATAGAATAACCTTGCCCCCCAAGTTTGGAGATGGGGATGAAGAGGACCTATTATAATACTCACAAAGTATGATCACACCATGCTTGAAAATGAGCCCCCAAGGAATAGGCTAACAATGTTACATAATGTGGAGTAACATAATAGTGACTTAGATGATATTTAAAGAAATCAGGATTGAAAAATACCTCATAGTTACAAGATATGTGAATAATGTCATTATCAATGAGTTGTTGAATTTTGTAATGTAAGGATTGAAATTCATCATTACAGTGGTCATGATATTGGTGATACATGCAGAAAGGAAGATTCATAAGATGTTTACTGATGCAGAGAGGTAGGTTAGATTGGGGTTATTTCATAAAGAAGTTGTTCTTGGTTTCTTCAATGGTGTTCCCTACCTAAGTGACCCCAAGTGCCAATATGCCACTAACCTATCAATCTGACTTCTCCCAACTCCCTTACTATTATAGGGATTTGATATGGCTTAAAATATGACTCCAACAATGTTCAAGTGGTTCTTGAAATCCTACTCCAAGATCTTACCCTCAATCCACACTCTAGGCTCTTTATCCAAGTAGCCTTAACCAAAGAGTTTTTTCCAAAAAAAATTTTGTTTTCCCAATACACTTCCCAAATAAATTACATATTCAGACACCCATTATCCTTATACACAACATATCAAAATATTTTCTATTGGTACTTTGGACCAACTATCCCAAAAATTGACTATTCACTGTCTACAAGAGGGCTAATTTGGGTGCATTTACAAAGGAAGTACCATTTCTATCTGCTGCCCTAACATGCCACTTTGCATAGAGTCTATAAAACTAAGGATTATCAAATTGGTTTGGAAATATCACATTTCCCTATGGGGTTTCTATCATACACTCACCAAATTGCTCCAAAAACTAGGGCCTTCTAGTTTTCACTCTTCCACTCACTTCCAGAACCCCTCCTTCAGGATTCACCATGCATTGGAAATATAATTTTTTATTCTCAAACAAAAACATGCCCTCCTTAAGTCAGATCTCTTGCTACTACACTCTAGCAAGCAATTTCATCAAGTTTTCTTCACTATTCTTGGTGATCACCATATCAAATCAAATCTTCTGCAACATATAATGTTAGTACAATGTTTTACATGGTAAATATGCATCATTCCATGAGAAACAACAATCACATTCATGGAATGATGCTTTCACATTGAAGAATTTATCAAAACTACTAAGAAAAACAGAGATTTAGTTAGGACAATCAATCCAAATTGATTGAAATGGAAACAATAATACTTCAAAGCATCAACACATGTCTTATACAACCCTAATATATCTTCCAAGCATCAAAAAAACAAATGGAATGAAATAGAGATCAAAACACGCAAAGGAAAGTTATGAAATTCTGAATTTAATTGCAATTCTGAGTAGAAATTCGTACATTTCATCTCCAGTCTATACCATTCTCTCTTCCAAGCGTTAAATAAAATTCCTATAAACTCCCTCAACCAATCTGGATCAGTTGGAAGGCTTATTTAAGTCTAAAAACACTAAAACACCATTTTCCCTCCTAAATGCTCATAACCGTTGGAATTCAAATATTTGAATTTCCAACTTACATTTTATTGTGTATTTCTATTGGAAACCTATTAATTCTATCCCAATCAATTTATTATTTCTTCTAGGACCTAACTGACTCCCCTAAATAACTTTAGATCCCATTTGGAACTATTGGCCACCCTTACATTGTTTTGGTCCTAAGTCCTTTGCCAGGACTTTTAGGACTTATAACATTTAAATTAAATTGTTTATTACATATTGCCATTATTGGCTTCAATATATCCCAATTTAATTTTAGGAATTCTTTAGATCCACTTCCTCCATTTGGTTCCAAGGTGGACTTAGGTGTTTGGAGAGGTGTTCCTACACCATACACCCCACCTCCAAAATGGCTCTTGTCCCAAGAGTGAAGGAAAGATGTCTTCTTGCCACCCATTCTCCTAGATGAATGTCTGCAACTCTTCATCTGCAACATAGCACCCTTCATATGAGTAGTACCTACATTCAAAGCATTAGAAACAAAACAAAAATCCTTGTTCTTGTCACCACCCAAGGCAACCTTGTTTATTTCTGATTAGGGACAGTCAACTTATGAATGCACAAACTACCCCTTCATCTTCATCTTAGGATCAATTAGACCCCTGCTATTGTTCTCAATGGTAATGGCACTATCATCCTTCCTTGTTGATACCATAGGAAACCACATAGTCCCCACCATAATTCCTTTATTCTGCTCTATTTTCTACTTAACAGTCAATGCATTATGACTGTCACAAACTTCTGATTTCATGACCAACAAAGTGGTCCTTGTCTTATGATCTGATGCTATAGATCCCTGCACTTCTTTCCTCTACAAAAACACATAATTCTTAGAACCAAACACAATTATGTTCCTACTTTCATCAGCAACATGGTTGGGTAGGGGTGTGAGGATATAAGTCTTTCCATCCTTGTGCACAACATAAACATTTTCCAATCCATAATGAATGGTCTGTCTTGAGGCTTTCCATTTCCTTCCCAAAATGACATAACAACAAGTCATAGGGACCACATCAAAAAATACCCTATCATTATACATCCCAGTAGAGAAATCAACATATGCTTGTTCCTTTATGACAATATTTTGATCATTACTAACCCATGATGCTCTATATGATCTATCAATTGGAAATTTGTGCAAATTCAATTTATTCACCATCTCATAAGACACAAAGTTATCAAATGAACCAGAATCAACTATCATCTTGCAAATCTTACCATAACTTTGGAAATTGGTTCTGAAAATTGATACCTCTGATTTCTTTTGTTGTTGTATGTATGCTTATTTTCTCACCATGAGAAAATATCCCTCTGTATAAGGTTCTAGAACAACATTTGATTATTTTTCTTTGGTCTCTTCCTCTTCTTGAGTTAGATTGACTCTCCTTTCATTCTTCCTAGCCTCTCTTTCGGGACATTTGTAGAATGGATGCCCTTCTTCACCACACTTGTAGCACTTCCCAGGAAAATTCTTTCCTCTACCATCCTTTTGTTCTCCTCTCTGATTTGAGAATTTCTCTTTTCCTTTCTCATTCTTCCCTTGGCTTGGATTCACTCCCTTGCCCTTACTTGTTTGTCCTCTTGGATTACCTTGCCTCTCTTTCCTTCTCCTAAGCTTTCATAGCCAACTTGAAGCACTCCTCCAAGATTCTAGGTGTAGCCATGCTCATCTCATCCTGGATATTGTATTTCAATCCTCCAAGATATCTAGCCACCTTCTCTTTCACATCTTCATCATGATATGTTGTGATGTTAAGCTTGTGGAATTTCTCTGTATACTTTGAGACATCCATGTCCTTTTGTCTCATTCCTTGCATCCTCTTATATAACTGAACTTTGTAGTCTTTAGGAAGGAATTTTTCCTTCATATTCTCCATCATTCTTGTCCATGATGAGATCTTAGACCAACCCTTCTTCATCCCGTCAGACTGCAAGTTATCCCACCATAATAATGCATGTACTTTCATTCTAGACTTAGCAATATTAACTTTCATTCTATCTTCAACATCATCACAATCAAAAAAATTTTCAAGAGCACTCAACCAATCTGATAAAATTTCATCATCCATCCTTCCATCATACATAGGAAGTTCAAATTTTACCTTTGAGTCTCCAAGCTTTACTACCTTCAAGATTATTTCCATTCTTGCATCCTCAGGATCAACAGATTCCTCTCTTGCTGCTGCAAATCTTTCCTCATCTTCATGGTCTTCTCCATTTCCTTGTTTGTCCATAAGGTCTGTCAACCTCTTGACTGTTAGATTTTCTAAACTAAAAATCTTCCCAAGAACACCTGCATGCAAAGACTACTACAAGAATGAAGACAGAAGAGAGAAAGCTATGGTGGCCGATAGGCCAGAGACTGCAAAAACATGTTAACAGAAAAAAGGCTTCTATATTCAACAATGAATTACAAAAATACAATCTCCTTACTGAAATGAAAGAAGTGAATCCTTATAAACTAGAAAAATAACTTCTGCCACTGAATAGCACACTGAACCAGCTTTCTGACGATATCTCGTTTGCCAAAAATGGAGTCCGGATGAGCTAGATATGACTCCCGGAAGGCAGAAAGAGACATCGGACTTCAACAGAAAAAAATGCTATTGAAATAGTGGAACCAAAAACCCTAACCCCCATCATCAGAAATTTCTTGGAAAGAGCTTTCCGATGGTATATGGAAGTCAGAAAAAGACCCCCGTATGCTCCCTGTAGAGCGAAAAAGGCCCAGGTACCCCCAAAAAATCAAAAAAGGGTACAGATAGGCCCCTGGGGCTAAAAAAATTGGGCCCCCGGTCGCATGGAGAGCGCCGGGGGCTAAAACTTTGGCTGCTGGTCATCAATATGACCGCGCGCTATTAAACTTGGCCTGCGGGGGCTGTCAAATGTCCGCCGGCGGCGGGTGGGCCGGGCGGCGGTGGCGGTGCACAGTGCACAGGCGGCGGAGGGGGCCGTAGCGGCGGAGGGAGTCCAGGGAAGGCGGAGCGGCCGCAGAGGGCGGCAGACTGGGTGGCACCCACTGTAGGAAGGCGGCGGGTGGCTGGAGAGATAGGGCGCGGGGGCGGTGGGGGCGCTCGCGGGTGGCAGGAGGGCTGAGTGCGGGTGGCACTTTTAAAATACCACTGCCTGCGCATAAAATAAGCCAAAAATCATTATAAAAAAACTATTTTTGAATTTTTTCTTTGAATTTTCTCATCTGTACGGCCCTTGGGAGGGCAAGAAAATTTTCCCAGAGGCCCCGGTGTCCAAAATGGACAAACTTTATATGGATTCTGGGGTTTTTGGGCCTTCTAGACGCAACCGTGAGGTCAATTTTGGTCCAAAGTGCCTCAAAAAACAAAGACCCCCCAGAACCTATAAAGAATGCCAGAAAAACCTCTGAAACCCTCAGTGCCTGTATGCTTCAACCGAATACGAACAACGAGCAGCAAGCAGGCTCTGATACCATGTTAGATTTGCTGAACTGCAAATCTTCCCAAGAACACCTGCATGCAAAGACTACTACAAGAATGAAGATAGAAGAGAGAAAGCTATGGTGGCCAATAGGCCAGAGACTGCAAAAACATGTTGACAGAAAAAAGGCTTCTATATTCAACAATGAATTACAAAAATACAATCTCCTTACTAAAATGAAAGAAGTGAATCCTTATAAAAGGAAACACGAAACCCTAAAGGCTAAAACCCTAAAGAACCATAAAGCGCCTAAGTGAAACTTAAGCCTAGAGTATGATAAACTAATAATTAAATGATTTAATTATTAGCTAACATATAACTACTCTAACATTGACTTCTTCTCTTAACATTCTATTGTCTGCCATCTACTCTCTTACCAACTTAGCAACTTTAGCATTAGTGACCCTCTGTGGGATCCCCTCTTCTTCTCCCTCTGACATCTCTGAAGCAAAGATCTCAAAAGAAACTCCTCAAATCCTCACCTAGGATGCTCCTAGGATTTGATACCAATTGATGTAGAGAGGTGGGTTAGATAGGGGTTATTTCAACAAAGAATTTGTTCTTGGTTTCTTCAATGGTGTTCCTTACCCAAGTGACCCCAAGTGCCAATATGCCACTAACCTATCACTCTAACTTCTCCCAAATCCCTTACTATTATAGGGATTCAATATGGATTAAAATATTACTCCAGAAATGTTGAAGTGGTTCTTGAAGTCCTAGTCCAAGATCTTACCCTCAATCCACACTCTAGGCTCTCTATCCTTGTAGCCTTAACCAGAGATTTTTTTCCAAAACACTTCCCAAATAAATTACATATTCAGACACATATTCTCCTTATACACAACATATCAAAAGATTTGGTATTGGTAATTTGGACCAACTATCCCAAAAACTGACTGTTCACTGTCTACAAGAGGGCTAATTTGGGTGCATTTACAAAGGAAGTACCATTTCTATCTTCTGCCCTGACATGCCACTTTGCACAGAGTCTATAAAACTAAGGATTATCAAATTGGTTTGACAATATCACATTTCCCTATGGGGTTTCTATCATACACTCACCAAATTGCTCTAAAAACTAGGGCCCTCTAGTTTTCACCCTTGCACTCACTTCTAGAACCCCTCCTTCAGGATTCACCACACATTGGACATATTTTTTTTTTCCTCAAACAAAAACATGCCCTCCTTAAGTTAGATCTCTTGCTGCTACACTCTAGCAAGAAATTTCATCAAGTTTTCTTCGCTATTCTTGGTGATCACCATATCAAATCAAATCTTATGCAACATACAAGGTTATTATAATGTTTTACATGTTAAATATGCATCATTCCATGAGAAACAACAATCACATTCATGGAATGATGCTTTCACATTGAAGAATTTATCAAAACTACTAAGAAAAATAGAGATTTCGTGAGGACAATCAATCCAAATTGATTGAAATGAAAACAATAATACTTCAAAGCATCAACACATGTCTTATACAACCCTAATATATCTTCCAAGCATCAACAAAATGAGTGGAATGAAATAGAGATCAAAACATGCAAAGGAAAGTTATGAAATTCTGAATTTTATTGCAATTCTGAGTAGAAATCCATACATTTCATCTCCAGTCCATACCATTCTCTCTTCCAAGCATTAAATAAACTTCCTATCAACTTCCTCAACGAAACTGGGTCGGTTGGAAGGCTTAGTTAAGTCTAAAAACACTAAAACACCATTTTCCCTCCTAAATGCTCATAACCATTGGAATTCAAATATTTGAATTTCCAACTTACATTTTATTGTTTATTTCTATTGGAAACCTATTAACTTATATCCCAATCAATTTATTATTTCTTCTAGGACCTAATTGACTCCCCTAAACAACTTTAGATCCCATTTGGCACTATTGGCCACCCTTACATTATTTTGGTCCTAATTCCTTTGCCATGACTTTTAGGACTTATAACATTTAAATTAAATTGTTTATTAGATATTGCCATTATTGGCTTCAATATATCCCAATTTAATTTTAGGAATTATTTAGATCCACTTCCTTCGTTTAGTTCCAAGGTGGACTTAGGTGTTTGGAGAGGTGCTCCTGCACCATTGACTACACTTCTTTTTTAATTTAGGTCTAATAAGCACCTTAGCATTGAGAAGATAGGAAAAATCATTTATTGATTAAAGGCGGATATAGGAGAAGTGTTAGGTGATGAAGGGGAGAATTTTACAATAGGTTTCTTATTATTTTTCATATTTTTTTGTGAACCATGTTTGGGTTTGTGATTGATGACAGTGTTAACATTGAGAGTAACTATTTCTGGTTATTTGTAAGGATTAAGTCCTAATACATAATAATTTTCATGCCCCTCATTTCCTAAAGGAACTTGAATTCCTTTTCCATGTTTTCCATATCCATTCCCATTCAACCCATGTTTTGCTAATAAAGTATAATCAAGGCCATAATAAGAAGCCATATTAGAAAGAGTTAATGGAGCCTCACAGGTCACTATGTCATCATAATTAGGTTTGATAGTTTGTAAATATTTTTTAGGAGTGGAAGTGGAAACAAAATTGTTACTAATCTCATCAAAAAGAAGTATTTATGTTATAGGTTATTTGTCAAGTTTAGGATGTTGACGTTCAAGCTTCATAACCTTATACTATCCAATATAAGTTGGTAAAATCTAAGGATCCCCAATCATCTTCCAAAAGGAAACTAGTTGAAGAAGGATCATCCTTAGCTTCTTGATCTTGTGCATCTTCAATAGATGCAAGTTTAGTGATTGATTCAGCATTAAACAAACTATTCAGTCTATCTTCTACCATAAGTGTGTACATCTGATTATTGTAGATAAACTTGACTTTTTGATGAAGAGTGGAAGGAACGTTATGTATAACATTTAACCAAGGTCTTCCCAAAAGAAGGTTATAATTAAGAGGTCCAAGAATTGCATGAATATTAGTATCTAGAATAATCGGTCCTACTTTAATAGGTGATGTGATAATGCCTAATGTTTTCTTAGCAATATTTTCAAAGACAGGGATAGGAATGTAGACAAGTTTAATAGTTGAAACATCAACTTTGATCTCTTTCAACATGTCCATACAAAAAACATTTATTCTAAACCCATTATCAATTAAGGTCCTACAAATGAGACTATCAATGATAAGGACAACCACCATAAGGGAATCATGTTGATCTTGAACTTCTTTAGAAGGTAAATCATCATTGATAAAGACAATTTGAGCCGGGACAGGCGTAGCATGCACGCATTCAAAAAAGGAATTGATATTATCCTGATTAGGTGGTGGAGTTGGAAGAGTGTTTAAATATTTTTTCAAGGCATCATGATATGTAGGATAATTTTGAAGAAGTTCCCAAAGAGAAATCTTAGCAGGAGTAGCACATAATTTCTCTACCAAATCATACTCTTTTCCAAGATGTTGACAAAGATAGGGTGGATGAGGAAGCATGGCTTGAGAAGGTGGGAGAGAAATAAGAACACCTATATTATTAGGTTTAGGATTGTTTCTCTTATGATAGGTATGAGTCACTGCATCAGATTCCTTAATAAACTCCAAAGGATTCCTAGTTTTTCCTTTCACAGTTATAATTGGTTTATTCAAAGTTTGAAAAGAAATTTGTTGATTATGTTCTTTAACCATAATGATAGCTGTAGTGAAATTTTGAGAGGAATGTTGAGGATAACCTTTAACAATAATCACATTATTTTTAGTTATTTGGAATTAATTTGGTTGAGTGCATCCTTTGAAAGTTATCACAGGTTTGTTGACTAGCATAGGTTGAGCATGAAAATTTATAACATTAACTTGATTAGGATCTTTATTCCTCATCGTTTCATCACTAGAAGGGAGATAATTAAGGAAAATATTAATGATAGGATCCTATTCTTTCAAGATTCTCTTAGAATAGGGACTAGGGACTTCCTTTGATGCTTCATCTCTAGGAATGTCAAATGAATGCAATGTGATATTGAGAAAAGTATTTATGATGTCCTCCTCTTGTGCTAAGATATCCACATAAATGGGGTATTTCATAGGAGAAGGATAATTACTCATTAAGTCATAATTGGTTGAGAGGAAATGATTGAGATGGATAGAAGGTAAAGTGTCCTTAAGGGAATGAATGACATCCTCATGGGGAAAATGCATATTAAGAGAATAATCAACATTATCTTGTAATGGCTCATCCTAAATGTGGACATTATGAAGATAAGGATTATTTTCTTGGCTTAATATGTCCTCATAATAAGGAGGGTACTTAGGAGAGAAAAAAAAGATTAACCTATAGAAAATATTCATAATAGAAAACACACAATGTATGAAAGTGTTGACAATATGGAAATGAACAACTAAGAGGGGGGTGAATTAGTTGTTACCAAAACCTTAAACCTCAAACCCTTAAGCCACAAAAACCATGAACTTGTATACCCTTAAATATAATATGAATAAATAAAGTATAAAACACTCATGCATATACAAATCAGAAACACATCCACACAAGTTGACATAATATTTTTATCATGCAAACCCTGTTAGGGGAAAAACCATGGTGGGGCTGATTACCCACAATAAGAGAATACCTTTTTATTAGTATAACCATCTTACAATGTATGGGGAATGCACATGCATTGAGGCTCACTACCTAGAGCTCGCTACTCAAATAAAAATCCTTGGGCTACAACCCTGAGGAAGGCTCACTATACAAACTTTTTGAACTGTGTAAGTGACATCTACCTTATGTCTGATACAACTCCAAGGTAGCACAATGAGAAAAATTTTCCCCTTGTTAAAAACTTATAATTACCAATGAATTAGGATCTCCCTCTACTAGCCACCTCTTGCATTCGCATCCACGATTCACACCTTGAATTTTCCCTAATTCATTATTTTATACCAAGAAATAGGTTGACAAAACCTAATTCACCATATCTTCAATCAATGCACAAAATCTCTTGATTCAAATCCATCTCTAACCTCCAAAACATAGCCATGACTTATAACCACCATCTCAAGATCATAAATATTCTATATTTCATGATTTAGAACTTGCACAACATGATTTACCAACTAAATCGACCAAGAACATGAATAATAATAAAAATATTTTTATTGACAAAACGCTCCAGCAATATGATCCTTTTGATCCATGTGTATCACCAACTCATCAAGAACATAATTCAAGAACATTTTATAGCATCATTAAAAAGACTTAATCATTCAAATCCATCACATCCATTCGATTTGACAACTCTTTTCCACCAAACTTGAAGAACATTGTCATCAAGCCTCTCAGAAAATAAGATTATGCCTTGCAGACCTCTGAAGTACAAAAACTCTGAATTTAATACACCTAAGTAGTCCCTAACACACTCCTAGGTTCACTCCATGAAATTATAACTCTATTGAGAACACCAAACCTCTTTTTGACTTCCTATTAATGCAGTCTGCCACCATTTTTTTCAATCACCTTCTATAACCTAGTTAACTATCCAAATCATCATGAAACCTTCTGTAAATTTGGGTGAACATATTAACACCTTCAAACTTCTTCCTCTACACGTGTAACTTCATCTCTGCAATATCTGCTTCTCACTGAACCTTTTATCATTTTTCTCCACTGGCTAACTTGCAATAGTTAAATTAGAAATAAGAAAATAACTCTTCTGATTACTTCCTTTGATCAATCCTTCTACTATGTTGACATCAATTCCAACACAGCAATCATCTATGTTTTCCAATATGCCAATGATCTCCCCCTTTGACATTGATGGAAATATGTGATGTGAAAAGTAAGAAATATAATCAAAAACCAACAATCTCACTCCTAGAAAGATACTCAATAGTTCTACCTGTAATATCCAACATTATCTTTCAGAGTCTCTCTAATAGAACTTCTCTTATTTGATTATTCTCCCCGTAGGAACATGCTCATCTTGGTTCCAATCAGATTATTTACTCTTCTCTCCATCAGCTTCTCCACCTTAGATACACACCACACATCTTAGTTGACTTATTTATTATGTGCAAGTATACATAAACTTACATCTCTCAATCTGATCATCTTCCTTATTTGTCTTCTCCTCTTATCATCATATGTTCTTCTCTTGTGTACTTTCTCTTAATCCTTCATATTCTTTCACATATTTTTCTCTCCCCCTTTGACATATATGACAAAGGTGTACCATCTATTCTTATAACACCTTTGTCATTCCAATGATAGTTTCATGTTCCTTCTCTTCTTATGCAATCTTGTCAACCTCATATTTATTTCTTGCACACACATCTTAGATCCACTAAACACATTCAACTATTTTTCAAACATTAACAACTCATCCTTCTTTTCTTGTACATACACACCTCTAAGACATCCATACACTAATCAAATACTTAACTTATTTATTATTGTACTTCCTTGTAGCTCCCTAAAAATACTCAACTTCAAATTAGATAAATTTCCCTCACCATGTGTACTTCTCCCCCTGAGTAGTAGCATCCATACATCAATCTATCTTTAATGATATCTTCATGCAACTCTTCTAGACTGGTGCATCTTTCTACATCTTAGTTTATAATAGGGGGAGCAAGTCCTCTTGACTTTCCTTTGGATCTTACCAAAGTAGATCCTATATTTTTTGTAACCTTATTCTTATTTCTTCTTGTCCTCTTCATATGCTTTTGTTCCATGTCTCTATTTTCCTTTTCTTTTTGCTTTTCATTCATATTCCTTTGAACATGCTTGTCTACCTTTTCTTATTTTCTCTTCCTTCTTGGACAATCCTTTGACATGTTATTTTTTTCTCCTTAGAGTCACCTTTGTTTGCCTTCTTTCCTTCACAATTCTCAGTAATAAGTTCAGATAAGTTGTATCTGATTTTTAGAACAATTCTATGTTTGTTCTTACCTTTCCTTTTAGCAATACACTATCTTTTAATATGACCAAAATTCATTCATCCAAAACATCTGAATTTATATTTATTAATAGTCTAGTTCTTCCTCCTCATACTTATGCACATACTTTGATCATGACCATCCCTTCTACATTTAAAAGCATGGATACCCTTTTCTACAATCGACTTCTTTGTATTCAAGCTTATTGCAAACAAAATTTTTACCTTTGAACCTTTAATCTTCAGACTCCTTTTCCAAGTTCTTCCTCTTGGTTCTCTTCCTTTTCTTCCTCTTTGATTTGGACTTTTTCTAGTTGGATTTGGAGCAGTCTCCTTTTTCTGATTCAATACCATTGTTGTCTATTGACCTTATCTGAATTAGAAGTGCTTCAAGCTTGGTTGAACATATCTTGAGCTTCTCCTTACACTCATTCACAACTCCAAGCTCTTCTTCCATGACTTTGACCCATTGATCATTTGTACAGACCTTGCATACTTATCTTTCCTTAATATCATAAATCAATAAAATTTGTTCATCTATAGTTCCTTGATAATGTCAGTTGATATTTCCTTCAACTGACTTTTTTCTTTCATTCACCTCAAGTTGTCTGACATTGGACTTCTGATTTTGGACTTTAAAAATATCACAACTTGTTGAGTCCTTTTCATTTACTGTCAAATATGCATCAACTGACTATTCCTTTTCAAATATTGACCGTGTTAGCACTTTTTCATGTAGAATCTCTATATAGGTTATCAATCTTGACCCTCAGATTCCCAATTCTTCATTCATACTGGGCAAAGGATAATTGACAAGGATATGATCCTTGTTCACTTTGATCTCCACAAACTCAGGCGGGTGTACCTTTCATAGATTACTAATTCTTAGTAAATATAATAGTGGATAAAGTGATTCATTCTTTTTTTGTGCTACAATAGTTTACAACACACCTTTTAGATGAATATCACCAACCTTATACAAAGCTTTATAAGCCAAACCATGAACTTAACAAGAGCTACTATCAGTGTAATAAGGATATTCATCCTTCTTATTTTTAAAGTATATGACTCATGAAGGCTAACCTTATGATTCTCTCTTCAAGGAATCAACAAAATGAATTGTATCCTTTGAATACAACTAACAAACATTAAAATACTCAATAACAGAAATGTAAAGATTAACTTGATTTATGATTGATGATGAAAACTACTTACCAGAACTTAGACCAATGCCTAATCCTGGGTAAAGAGTCAAATGAGGTATAAATCCATAGAAAACAAGTTAATTAGAACACAAATGAAACCCCAAATAGAATGCCTTACAAACTACCCTCTCATTTTCACATCCATGTATCAAATTCTCATACTAATATCCAATCCTCTGGGACTAATCACAAGATAAACACCTTCCTTGAAGGAAGCCTATGAATAGTCACACATTTACCTTATAACCAGCGTGTTTGAGATTCCTTACAAATTAAACACACAAGAGGATAAAAATGAGTATAAGAAGACATCATAGATCTAAAATAGGAAATTCCACTATATTTTTATTAATATTATTCTGCTTCAATACATTCAAGATAGACAGAAACTTGGAAACCAAAAGAAAGTTTGAAGTCTGCCTTGCAGTTGTAAATTCACCATCCTTTACAATGTCTTACAATTTTCAATATATATTCCGCATTAGTCATCTTGAAATCCTTAAAAAATCAAGGATGCAACAAGCTTCGAATGACTAAGCTATAAGACAAAACATATGACTCATACATAAGACAAAATA
Source organism: Thuja plicata (assembly GCA_018584345.1). Classification (NCBI taxonomy): domain Eukaryota; kingdom Viridiplantae; phylum Streptophyta; class Pinopsida; order Cupressales; family Cupressaceae; genus Thuja; species Thuja plicata. The sequence goes on from MU226176.1 coordinate 2,599,391, forward strand.
ACAAGTAGAGTGATAACCACTTTGTTACAAGATTTTCTCAAGTCCTTTGTCTTCTAACTGCCTGGTTATTGAAACTTCTTTAAAGTTGTTCAGAAGCTGTGATCTGGAATTTTTCTCTATGGTCATCTTATGTATGATCTTCTACCCTTACCTGTTTTATTCAAAATTGTTAGGAAGAACTTCCATTTTTTGTTTCAATGCCACATCATCTTCTCCCTGGTTAGCTACGTTGTACTTGTCCTTCCAAGAGCTCAACACCTCATCACTTGGCCAAGGGAAATTTATAACCTCATCCTTTTTGTTGTTTATCTCATCCCAACTGACCTTTTCTTTCTCAACTTCCTCTTTCCAGAATTCAAAAAATGACCTGGCCTTGCTAATGATTTCAACAGTTTGGGCAAACAAAAGTTTGTTTTCCAAAGTGATAACACTATTGGTCCTTGTTGCCAATGCCTCATTCATATTTATCATCCACAAGGCTTCTTTCTTGATCTCACCACTTTTATTGAAAAGATTAGGAAATATATCATAACGATCTTTTGTATATTCCCTTCTCAAAATCTCTACCTTTCTCAAGATGATGCTCCTTTTTATGTCTAAATCCATTAGTAATTTAAAAAATTTATATGTGTTAGTTAGTAAAATTTCAACATTGTTCTCCTCTTTGGATGTAGAATAGAAAAAATTCAATTCTTCCCTCTTTCCCTTCCATCTATCCATGATTGGGTTCCATTTATCCTTATCTATATTGACTCATCCATTATGCTAATAATTTTCCTTCCTTGCAAGTAACTAGCAGTAGGACTTAAATCTTGAGTACATTGCATGAGAGTAGCATGTATCTTATCAACATACCTTTGTTGTATCCATGCATTTTCTTCTTTAAATATTGCACAATCCTCATCCCATTTCTTTCTTGACTGCTCTAATTTAGTCCTCTCAACAATTAATCTTTCTCTCTTTAATTCCAAGTCTGCTTGTGTAGTAGGACTTGATGGCATAGGAGAAGGATGATAAGTTATAATTGGACTGGATGAAGAGGGATGATGTGGATCCTGTGTTATCATCCTCTGAGGAGAGAATTGAGTTTTTTGTTTACCTTCCAACATAGCAATTTTCTTGTCTTTTTGGATAGATTTCATCCTCTCATCATTGTATGCCTTCATGACTACTTCAAATTGTGCTCAGAGGCCTTTAGTCTCTTCTTCCTTTTTCTTTGCTACCTTCATGTTGAATTTTGTAGATTCTAATGTGAGGCTAGCAGCCTCAACCCATGAAGTGCCTGCAACTCTTCTTACTACTAAGCTATCAAAATGTTCAGTTGGATCACGTCCATCATTCTTATTATTATCCCTTTTCTTGATTGACCACATTACTAATGATGCTTGGTCTTCACTAAATTTTACACCTATGGACACTCCACTAGTACGCAATGGTTTAGTTTCCTTCCTGATGGCATCAAAGACTATTGCATCAGCTGTATCCCATTCTGGGATAATTAGGACTCCTTTTCTGATCAATTCACAACCTTCTTCAGGAGTAATCTTATCAAGTTTAGATACCATTTCCTTCTTTACCTCCTTTTCAATTTCATCTCTATCCTTGTCAGGTTGATCCTTTTGCCTTTGTTGACAAAAATTCATCACTAGCTTGCTTAGTGATGGGATTTAACTCCTTTCCAGAAAACTCAGCCACTGTCAGATTTATCTCTACATGTTTGGGAGCCTCTGGCATCCCTTATTGTATTTCCTGAGGTGTGACAAAAATATGCCCTGTATTTCCCATTTGTACCAATTGCTCAGTAATTTATTGCTCATCCATGTGCAGGGGAGATTGGGAAGGGGAGTAAATATTTTCTTGTTGTTGTTCTTCTTCCCTCCTTTTCCTTTTGGGAGATGGAAATTATTGTACATCTAATTCCAGTCATCATTTTCCTTTTGAAATAGGGGTTGTCTATGTTCTTGGAATTACCAAACTATAAACCTTATTTTGTTGTAAAACATATCTACCTGGTGGAACACCTCTAGCAGGGATGATCCTACTCAAAATTTCCTTGGCCTTTTCTGGCTCTGCTTCGATAACCTTTTCCTTCTTTTGATTCAAAGCCCGTATAATGTCTTTAAACATTGTCATTAATGTGTCAATATTTCAGGCCCGAGGATTGGATTCCTTCAAGGGGTCATATCCTTTATCAAAATGTTGGACAAAGTCCAAAATATTTTTATAAACCAGCCATTGCTCCTTCTTAGTTTCTTGCTCTTGCAGATTGAACTCATTTCTGATAATTTCTTCAGGAAAGTTGAATTGATGATCCAAAGTGAGACATTTTGTTCTCTTTTTGAACATATCACTAATAAAAGCTTCATTATCAACACACCTCCTTACTGATGTTTTCATATGACAAGGTTCTAAGTATTTGTGTAACTGTGTCCATCCCCCTTTTGTAATAACAAATTGATGCACAATTGTAATAGTAGGGAAAATGGTTTCTCTCCCTTTTCCTATTAATGCATCCTCTTGCAATTTACCAATTTGTCTAAGTATTTCTGCAAGGCCTATTTTGAGAGGAAACTGATAAGGCAGTATATTTGGCACTCCTCTAAAATCATACACTCTAAATACAATTGATACAGCGTATAAGATAATATCACCCCAATTGTATTCTATTTGTAAGGATGGAGAAAACTCCTTTGGTCTCAATAGACTCAATAAACCTTTAGGGATCCTAGGGTTCTCTATGAACAAAAAGGCTCTGAGCCTGGAGGCAAAGTACCTATCAAAGGTGATGTAGCTGGCATCCTTTCTATCCTATGACATGTCTGCATTCCACAATTGAAATGGCATCTCTTCATCATCCTTGAATCTTATTAATTTCATCTCCTCTCGAAAATAGTCAACATTCTTGAATAAGATCATGTGCATGAGCATAGAGTACCATCCAAAGGGTCTAGTTACCTTAGCCTTTTTTATCCCTATCAAACCTTGATGAATCAATTCAACAAGATGGGTGGCAAAGTAAAAAATAATGGCCAGATGGGAGTGGAGAATTTGCACCATCATAAACATGTAATGAATGGGCATTATTGTTTCTTCTTCCTCTCCAAAAATGTAACACAAGGTGCTATACATTATTTTTCTCTTGAACTGAAATAAGCCAATTTGAAGGGTTCAGGTGTGTTGGGGCCTACTACAATCATACCTCCTATTTTAGTAAAATATTCCTTCAATGGACCATTTATGAGGTAATCTCTCTGAGCTCCATACACTTTTTTGAAAAGTTAAATATTAATATCATCCATATGGATAGAAGGATCATTCAAATTGAACACTTCCCTTATTTCTTTAGCTTTAATGCTCACCAATGCTTTATCATTAACATCACATACAACCCTAGAAGTACTATCATATTTCTTTTCAATTTGAACTAATATGTCTATATCCATGAAAACACCAAGGACCATTAATTTTCCCACATCAAATTTCCATATATTTCTATTTGGAGCGGAGGCATTTATGTAACTAAAGGCTGATTTGAAAATGTCCAAACTAGACACACTAGTTTTAGCATCTCGGGCCCATCTACCTCTGTAACATTAACTCTCTCCTACTTTTAAACGAAGTGACTTTAGGACCAAATCCTTAATATTTGAACCAAAATTATTTGATTCATTTAACTATTGCAACAGATCTTAATATACATGTCTTTTTAGGTAATCAGTCTCTCCTGAAGTCTCTCTTCTGGGTGGCATTTTGAAGCTAGGGTTTCTTAGACAAATGAATAACAAATTCATGTGCAGAAAATCAAATTATACACCAAAACCCAATGTTGATTTGATCCACAGGTGCTCAGAAATGTATTTTTATAAGAAACTTACCCGTTCTGCAATTTATGGACATAGATAGAAAACTTCCACCACTCACCTCTGCTTCAAAATCAGCAAAAAATTAAGTGGCGATTATTCACCAATTGGCAAATGTCGTATGTCTGCGAGCAAGGAATTCATGATTTTTTTTCATATATTAGATTCACCCTATCGCTTGAAAATTATTAATATTGGTTCCAATGCCCGGGCCCATCGCCCATCACTTTATTTAATTTTCTACTTTTCTTACACATTATCGCCAATGGAATCTAATTTTTGGTCCCCATAAATTTTACAAATTCACCTTTAATTTATACACAACCCAAATGGACGGCCTATATTCACCAATATTTTTATACATATACATTTATAGGTGGCCCCAAATTTTCCTGGCATTTTGCGGACACATGTCTCAACCCGACCCAAATTTGCCAACTTATTAATCATACCTTCGTATTGGACAACCTATAATCTCCTCGCAAATAAAAAAAGACATGTTAAAATTATGTGGGCTTTGCCAGATTTGTATACCTTGACCTAATACCTCCCGCCGAATTTGCCAAATAAAGATAGTATAAAAACATTTGATCGATAGGAAATTTTCAGACTGTTGAGTGCAACTTCATACTGCATTGGCGAGTAGTGACTGCAATCTAATTTGAGGCAAAGGTAAGTGATACTTATTCTGTGGCTCTATAATTTTGAGTTCATTATTATTTAGCGGTGTATCTTCTTAAAATGGAAGCACTTCCATTTTGATAGGTTTAGCACCCTTATTTAGTATGTTTGCATATTAGATTTGCATTTGTGCTTGATTATACATGTGTAGGTGAAATTAGGGTTAGGATCTTACGGATCCTCCTATATTTCCCTCTCCATGACTCTTCTTTCAAGGTAGGACCTATGTATTGGTCCTCTTGGGCTTCATTCTACTCTCTCCCTGGGCCTCTAGGCCTTCTTAACATTCTGGCATATTCCCCCACCTTCCTAGGTCCTCGGTTGACCTGGGAACCTTTTAGCAACTATCTGGTGACCTGCCTAAAACCTCAGGTCAGGGTTGAGGTTGACCCTGACCTAGGTCAGGGTTGAGGTCAACCCTGACCTAGGTCAAGGGCGAGGTTGATATAGACCTCTATCGGGTGTTGGTCCCCGCTTTCAAATCTGGAGCTTATCGGGGTCCAGAACTTAAAATAGGTCACTGGGTTCGGATGCGGAAGTGTTTTTTCTCTGATATTTGAATTAACACATTCCCTCCTTGGTTGGTGATTGTGATTGGACCATGATTTGAGGTAGAAATTGAATTAGGATCCCTTGCATTGCCCTAGGATATCTATGTTGAGATTTCTATATAAACACTCTCTTTTGCCTTCATTTGATCATGAAATGAAATCGAGAGATGACATGATGAAATGATGATGCAAACAAGAAAGAGGATGATATAGAAGGACAAGCTAGGAGGAAATATCATCATCTTCAATCAAGAATTTTTGAGGATAAGCTATGGTGGATCTTCATTGAAGCAAGAAGGCTTTCTCTTTAGATCTACTATTCTCAACATTCAAGCATTCAAAGGACATTATCATGGGGTAGCAATTACAGATTGTGAGTTGATAGGAATACTTTAGCGTTGGGGGCTTGGTATTCTTTCTTTTTCATATTCAAATCTATGCATTGCTTTCTCATTTCCATGTTATGTTAGGATTGTTAATCTAGAAGATTAGATCTTGATATTGCATGTTTAAAGACTCTTTTCAAAAGAGCAATACACACACACAATACATTCTATATTCGGCTATTCATGGAGGTGGAGATCACCAAAATGGGGGTTTGACTAAGGAAAAACCCTATATAGCCACCCCAAAACCCCTCTTTTTCAGATATTTGCAGGTGCTATTTCTGGGAGTTGCATGTACGGAAAAGAAGATTTGAGACCAGATTCGGATACCCTTTTTAGCGAACTATCGGGATCCACAAACAGATTTTTTGTCGACACTGTGCAGGTCAGGGTCGACATTATTGGGTCAGGGGTGACATTTGTGGGTCAAGGTTGACATTTTTCATAAGATGACATCGGAACGGAAAAATATTTATGGGTTTTGTTCATCTCTGCGTTTTGGTTTGGGATCAACTATCAGATTTTCCAGAAACTCAATATAGACCTCAGAAAACAAGCTTTTCCAGATCTGCTATGTTATGAGGTAGGTATCTTATCCCACTATTATTTACATGCTCCTTTCAATCCTTTTTATCATAATAATTAAGTTTAAGAAACTAAAATTGGCCTTAGGATTTCTCTCTCATCTCATTATGCAAATCTTGTTTAAGCAATCCTTTATGAGCCAAATTTTATATATTACAAGTGGTAACTAGTTAGCGAACACTGGTGACTAGGGAGATCTTAGACATCATTTTAGGGCCAATAAATCTAGAATCATATTTATATATATTTTAGTCTATTGTCACTTCTTCAACAATTTAACATTTTTTTTTGCAGTGGAAGTCGTTGGAGAATGGAGATATCGAACAAAAATAAGGGTAACAAGAATAAGGGTAAGGCTCCTGCAAGTGGGGAAAGACAAGAGAGGCCAGTAAAATGTAGAACCTTATCATCATACTCTGGTCATGGTGTTGGAAATGTTTCTGTCCAAAATTGGGAAGTTGCTTCATCACAAGTAGATTTTGAAGATTCACAACCTAAAACTACACGACATATTGAAGAAGTAAGCGAACCTAATATCTCAGATCATGATGAACTTGAAGATGATTTTTAGTTAAATACCCAGAGTAGACATAATGATACAATCAACTTGGATGAGACTGAGAATGTCAGAGATGATGATGGTGGAGGGAAAAATAAAAGAAAAAATCATTCAAAAAATGATCGAAAGTGGGATTTGTCAAGGAATTTTCAAATAGAATGGGTGTCAAAGTATCCATTCATTGAACCAGTGGACAATCCAATTGAATTTTAGCCCCTGGTATAATGCAGATGTAAGATTTGCACCAAGATAAATAAGAAGGAAAAGAGGTTGCAGTTAAAAATTGACACCATAGAGAAGCATATGGGTAAAGTTTACGAAAAGAAAACCATAGATGGAGTTTAAAAATCAGTGATAAGATGGAAAACAAAGTATGAATCTCTGCATGTTAGGAATGCATAATTATATGAATTTCAGCTGAATATGCAGACGAAGCCTGCTCAAGTTAAAGGTTCTATTGAAGCTTGTTTTGGAAAAGCATTGGAAGTAGAACTAATGGGAAAAGTTGTTTAGTTAAGTGTTGTTTTTAATATTTTGAGCAGAGGGCATCCTATGATAGACTACCCATCATTGAGTGCTTTATTACACTTTCTAAAAGTTCCTAACTATCCTAACAGTCACTGGTTAGTAAATAGTGGATGGGAATGGGCAAGTTGTCTTACCGATGTTGAAAAAGAGGATCTAAAGGCAAAAATTAAAGAGTTAAATTTTATTGCATTGTCTTTAGATGAGGTTACAACAGTAGATAATACTTCCTGGGTATGCATGCATGTTTATACTATACACAATTTTGTCTACCAACCTCATCTACTAACTGTTTCTAAAATGAAGGATAATACGACAGCTAAAAATCTATTTGAACTAGTAAATAGATCTCTAATTGAATATGGAGGTATAAATGACATGATGATTGCCAATAAGTTGGTATGTGTTGGAGTGGATGGAGCTTCAGTAATGCAAGGCCCACAGAATGAATCTAGCTTTTGGAGTTGTTAGCAAGCATGGTCAAGTACAAAAAATTGAAGTTTTAATCAAAGAGCTCTACCAATACTTCTGTCAAAGTCCAAAATGATTGAGGGAATTTCAGCACTTTTCCAAAGGACTAATCGACGGGAACAAGCTTCTGAAGGATAATGATACTAGATGGATCTCTTTGGATGGACCAGGGCATCGAGTGTTTTCAGAATATAAATCGTTGCTTAATCTAATGAATTCAAGTTGTGAAGAAGCGGGGCTACCCAAATTTCCTGAGCTACTACGAAGGTTAACTAATCTAGAGACACTCTTAACGTTAGCATGTCTTCTCCCCCTGCTAGAGGAAATGAGAAATGTAATGAAAAAGGCCCAACAAAGAGCAATGTATATTGCATAATATGCTACACTTTGTAAATTGACATACATGATGCTAGATAATCTCTATTGATCATGTGATGATGTAAAATTTGCCAGCTGGCTTAAAATCACAGATTTGGACAATCATGACAACTATTTAAAGATTGGTGTAAACGGGGAGTTATGTGCAGAAGTACACAGAGTTGAGATACCAATGTACTACTATTCCAAGGTCGAGTCCAAGGAACCAAGAAGGAAGAATAGGAAGTGAGTATCAAGTGTTAAAAGGGAAGACTTTACCAAGATCGCTGAGTCTGTAACTGCTTATGTGAAGCGCGTTGCCTATGATCTTTCCTCAGAGATTAGAGTAAGATTACCTCTAGTCAAACTACTTGAATCCATGTCTATTGTGTTTCCTCAATATTGAAGTATGAACAATTTCAAGGATTATCGAAATAAGCTACTAACTTTGATAGATCATTTTTGCAAAACCATAGAGTTAAATGGAGTAACTCTAAATGGAATTTTAGATGAATTTAGTTTGAGAGAACAATCAGGTTGTTTTTCATAGAAAATGAGGGAAAAATACAATATTACGGAGAAACCCCATGAAGATGGATCGACAACAAGGCTTTGGAAATATCTAGCTGAGAGCGAAATGTTGATTGATTCAATATCAGAATTTTTCAAGCTTGTTGATTTATGTCTGACCATGATATTGGGGTCAGTGGAGGATAAGAGAGTTTTTAGTGATTTGGGGTTCCTAAAGTCAAAGCTAAGAAACAAACTAGACAAGAATTTAGAAAACTGCTTGAGGCTCTATACATCCAGGTATGAAGTTCATACTTTTCCTTATGACAAGGCACTGGAATTATGGAGGAATAAATGTCAGAGAAGAGGGTTGGGAAACATTTCAAACCAAAGTGGGAGTGCCAGAGATAATGATGTGACTATCATTGACTCATGTACTGGTACTGGTAATGCTAGTGTTGAACTTGAGTTAAGCGGAGGTAGGGAGAGTGCAGAAAACATATCAAAGAACCAAGTAGGCTATGAAGTTGATGGTGATGAATATGAGGATCCTGATAATGAGATAATGTGGCAACTTGAACCTTTGTAGAAGTAGCATGTCCTAGGTATTTATTAAACTTTTTGATGTAGTCTACTGTCAGTTTCTGTATCTCATCAGCATTCATCAATCATGCATAATATCATATTCCAATGTCAAAATTCAAAAACATGAATGTGGTTGATAATCTCATGAATTCTACAATTAATAATGGTTTTCTTTCGCATTATTCAGCTCATATGGTACAATTCTTAAAGATTTTTTTTATTTTTTTGAAAACATAGAAATTCATATGATAAAATTCTTAGAAATAGAGATTCTCATTAATTTATTTACAAATATGACACAATGTAACAATTCATTCATTAATAGTAGTAAGAAGTAGAACACAACTTTGTGTGATTCTATTTGCAAAAGTGAATTGACAATGAATTATGACTCAAGAGTCAATACCCAATTTCAATTTCATTAATCATTACCCTTAGAAAATGACCCTGAATTCCCTTTTATAGAAACAAGGGAGAAACAATAGCTTCAGGTCAATTTTCCTAATGTGAAGAGTCAAGACTAGTACAACATCTCTACAACTATACATTTCTACATTTGACAAGATGGTTTAGTAAATTAGCAATAGCATTATAGCATTTGCTACATTGATCCTATTAAAAAAACAAAGTTCAAACTTGTTACTTTTAAGTCAATTCAAGACAATAGATAAATAATATAGAGATGATTGAAATTGAAAGTACTTTCACATACTATTTTGATCAGATGATTCTGCCAGTTTGTTTAATAAGATCCATTCTACATCATTTGGAAGGTTAATATTTGTCAAGTTATAGAAGATGACCTGCAACCTTGTCATTCATTCATACTTGTTAGACTGACTTGAAAGCAATGATCCTTCCAATACTGCATTCAAATTTGTCAATGGTTTGATGCAGTTTGCAATGCCTTTATGAGTTGTGTCCTGAGGAAGCTTGCCTAAATCAGTCCTCATTGTCTCCTCCAACCTTTTTTTGTAATCTTCTTTTCCAATGAAATTTTTTAATGATTTATTAGGACCAGGACTCGGCAAACCATAACCTATCATTTTGGTTGTTGTTTGATTCATCTTAGCGAGATTTATCTCAAATAAGGCAAGAGTTTCCTCTACTTCCTTTAGTTTCTGATAGTTTTGTAAGATAGAGGTTTCTTTTATTGATGCAAGAGCATGGTCATGAATTCCCTTTCTTTCCAAATGTCTGTCACTAGTTGTGTTGATTTTATTCATAATCTTTTTTGCAGTTTTCTCTCTCTGACAAAATTTTTTGTTATTGTCAATGTGCTCTTTGAGCTTCCCAAAAACAACTCTAAGACTTTCATTCAATTCAAACCAATCACACAACCTATCACCAGTCACCTTTATTTTCCCCCAAAGGTCTCTTTTAATTTTCTTGACTTTATTTTTCATTTGGTCATTCAAGCTATTTCTGTAGGTTTTAAATGTCTTATTTTCCTTCTTTAGCTCTTCTCTCAATTCTGAAAATTGGTGTTCACTCTATTTTTTTATTTTCCCTGCTTCCTCTTCCCACTGGTTTGCTTTCTCTTCCCACTATTTTTCATTTACCCTCTCATCTTCCAATTCTTTCTTTAATTTATTGTTTACTTGTGTCGCACTCTCCATGATTTTGTATAAATTTACTGAAGAGGTTTTTTCATCCTCAAGATTTTTATTGCTCTCTTCCAATTTTTCCCTCACAAATTTCAGTTCTACCTCCATATGTTCTTGCTAAACAATTGCTTCTTTAGAGGATGAATTTTTTATCCTTTTCTCTAATTCTTTGCACCTGTTATCTGTTGCTTTCTCTTTTGCCTTTTCATTTTCCAGGTCTTTCTGTAAATTTTATATTCTTCCATGAAGCTTTCCATTCTCTCTCTCTAACTTCATCACTGAACTGTAGACAACTTGGTTGGTCATTTTTGACGCATTTATCTTGTCCGCATTTTTAATTTTTGATAAATCAATTTGGAGGGTGCTAACTTGAAATTCAGCTGGATCTATCTGACTCTTTGGTGGATTGTTATCTCTAGTTGAGGGCATAACAACCATGAACTCCATCATTTCTTTCTTTGGGTCATATGTGGGAAATAACCTATTGGATGTAGGTTCTGCATCATGAGCTACAACAACTGCATCCCTCTTCAATGTCTTAGTATTTTGTCTATTCTTATTTTTTGTTTGTTCAAAGTTAGTTACAAAATCAAGGTTTGCTAACACAATTGAATGTTTAAAAAGTGAAATAGAACTTGCAACTATGTATGAGCTTCCACCTATGGTTCTCATAATTGTACTATGAGGATTAGTAGTGGTAACACCCTGACCCATTATAAGTGGAGTATTTGGACTGTTCGGAGGGTTTTGTCCTGAAGGTGTGGCAATTGTTGGACTAATAGTCACCGACACCATTGGCATTGTTTTCATAACCTTTTGCTTCTTTACATTGCCTTGATCTCTGGGATCCACTGATTTTGTGTCCAATTGTAATGTCCTTTTTAGACCACTAGTACTACCCATTCCATCCCCACCAGTGGTAGTGGCACTTGATTCAGATTGAATCTGAGTGCTTGGAAAAGGTGGAACTGGATTTGAAGCTTGAACAAATGAAGGTGCAAGGGTATGAGACTGAGTAGTACCTTTTTCTGATGAACTTCCAATTACTAGTCCCCTACCATGTTTTGGTGGAGCGGGTGTGGAAATTGGATACCAATTCCCTTCTCCTGTGGGACCCAGACCACCCCTACCTAGAAAACCCATTTTTTCTACCATCTTTGTCCCTTTGCCATATTTTTATTTTGTGGATGGATTGACTCCAGTAGCAATTGTCACAGAATCCCACCCATGAAAATTAGTATCTTGATCATCATAATCACTAGGATGTGCTTGACCAGGATTCTCTGCATTCCACAAATCGCTAAATATTTCATCCTTGCCTGCATCATAAAGATCTGCAGAGGTCTTTGGCTCACCGAGATTCTTCCTCATTTCCCAAAAATCTTTAATTTTGGTTACAGTCCAATTATCATATTTACATTGAAGCGTTATGTTGTTTGAAATAGCTTTTATAGATGGTTAAGAAGCTTGCTGGTAGAAACTGTAGGATGTCTTTTGCTGCACTTTTACTTTTTGCTTATGTCCCAGAACTCCATGTTTTTAAATTTTTCTATCAATGACATACTATCATGTTGACATTTTCTTGCAGATCTCTCATTCGCTCTAAGCTTTGATCCAATTATGTTTAGTGGATCACACTGCCAGTGACTATCAACAACAAAGCAAAAAATTGAAAAAAAATCCTCTGCCACTTTGAATCCTCTTCTCTCAAATGTGAACCCTCCCAATGAGAAAGGCAAGGAAGGAAATATCATTTTCTTTTGCTAACCATTAAAGAGTGCATATCTGCTCTCCATCTACTAAAAATATTCCAATGCAAATACCCTCTCTGTAACATGTGTTGGAAGTTTGTAGGGTTCTACCACTGAATCGTAAAACCTTAACACAATGTAGTCTTCCATGAATTACCAGTCAGCCAATTGTATTTGACTTCCAAGTTAAATGCAATCTCTACAAGACACAGGAAATCTAGGCAACATAGTGCATATAATTTTATGATACATTGGTGCCAAAAAGAAGTCTACAAAATTGTTATAGTTCCTTCTGTTATCACTCATCCTTATTTGAGGTTTCCATTCATATATTGCATTTTGGACCAAACTTTGAAGCTTGTTTGTCTGAAATATTGCATGATGATTTGCTAAAAGAAGATAACACAAGTAGGTTGTGAACCTAAATGTCTTATGTGAACCTCTTTTAATCATTAGCAATTTTTCTTGCATGCAACGAACAGTGTGCTCAATAAAATTATATTTTACTGGTTCTTTTTCACAATGAATATGAAAAATCATTTCAAGAATGCTGGCACCCACTTCTTTGTTACTATCCAATCCCAAACAAAATGCTAGCAAGGA
>MU226176.1:2644780-2695049 GCA_018584345.1 Thuja plicata
GGCTTGTTGGCGCTTTTCATCTAGAAGATCCAGCTGTGTGAGTCGTGCCACCCGGTAATCTTCATCATCAATTAGGCCTCTGAGAGATACTCGGAGAGAGGGTAGTTCAACCTCAATTGGTAAGACTGCTTCAGCACCGTTGACTAGGGAATAGGGAGTGGTGCCAGTAGGAGATTGGTAAGAAGTGCGGTATGCCCAGAGGGCAGGTTTGATTTGGAGATGCCAGTCACGACCAGTATCATTGAAAACTTTCTTGAGGATTTTGAGGATGGTTTTATTAGTTGCCTCAGCTTGGCCATTATGGGGATTTTGTGGAGATAAATGTATTTAAATAAAATACATTAGAATAGTGGCTAAACTATTGGTAAATGAAACTATTTAATTGATTTAAATTAAATAGTTAGAGGAATAGGAGGGAAAATAATATTAATACTAATATTAATATTTTTGGACGTCTACAGTAAGATAAGAGAATGAAGCACACTCTCTCAAGATAGCCACAAATAATATTCATAAGGCCTAATTACTATGTGAAACATATATGCAAGAAAGAAAATCTAGGTTCATTTCTTTAGTGCAAAAATTGGAAATGTGATCTATGAAAGCAAGAAACACTCAAGATAAACACATGAGAGGTTCATTTTTATTTCCAAAATCTAAATGTTATAAAGATGCAAAAAATACCTCAAGTCCAATGCAACACGCTTAGTATATTTTACCTTATTGTTTCTTTTGTTGAGCTTTTCCACGAAAGTAAGCCACAAACTCTCCAACAAGCAAGACATGCAAACAAGCAAATAAGATATGCAATGTATATTCAACTTATGCAAACCCTAGGGTTAGCTCTGAAAATCAATTGTTAGGAGCAATAATAACCATAAAATAATCCAAATGATAACTCACATTATGCATTGAACCATGTGAAAAATAAGTGCAAGCTAATCATTAAATGCTTTTTAATTTTGATTTTTTCCCTAGTCAACAAGATCTGATTTTTTTGCTATGATTTCGGCCCTAAAAAAGAAATGCAAAGAAGAGACCCCTGTTAAAAACTAGAGAGATTTCCAAAAATGTAATTTTTTTAGCAATATTTTTTTATTTGTGCCCTAGGGAGCCATTTTCCCAAAATAGATTAGTTTTGATAAATTGACCAAATGAGCTATGATATTGCATCTAAATTTAAAATACAAAGAATGGACCCCCTGTAAAAATTTAAAGGTCTTTACAAAAATGTAAAAGTTTTCAAAAAATATGCTGATTGGCGCCGAAAATTAAGGTTTTATGAAAAATAAAGAAAAAATTATTAAAAAATTCTAAATATCTTGGAAAATTTTAAATTTTTTACTGAAGCTTCTCTGATATGTCACCAACCTACAAAACAAATTTTAGACCGAAACTCCTAGCCGTTTGAGAGATATGATCAAATCTTTGAAAATCTAGGATTTTTTGTCTCCAAGCAAATCTAAACAAGCGGGTTAGCTCCAAAAACAACAAAAACCAGTATGTAAAGGTGGGTTGCCCCACGGTGGGTGCCAAAAATGTGTGATAAAAATGGGTCACACTTCTATGAATCATTATATCCAAGATCACTCAAGAATGAGGTCTCAAATGGTGACTCATAGCTCTCTATTTATGGAGTGCAAGGGTTTGCGATGGAGGCCCTCAGATTGACCTAGTTTGTGCCCCTGCAAGTACACCATAAAATGAGAGATTCTATATGATAATGCATGATTTTGTCTATACGATAATGGAATAAATCTATATGATAACAATGCATGATTAATCTATTAAATGAAATATGCAAGCTTAATCTATGGAAGAAAATATGAATTTAATCTAATATGAATCTAATCTACATGAATAGCCATGGATGTGAGAAGAAGACAAGAAGATAGAGAAGTTGCAATATCCAAGCTTGAGTGCTCAAATTCTCCTCTAAAATTGCTCTCCAAACCTGCAACATAACAATACATAAAAATTCTATATGAAAATGAGAACGAGAGATTTCCTTATATAGAAAAGTGAATTGTTGAGATTAAGAGGCAAAAAGAAATGAGCAATGGTGGAGATAAAATCTTGGTTGATCCATGTGCTCATTTAAAGCAAAAAGCCCACCACTTAGAAAGATGTGTAGAAAAAGGAACTTTATTTATTTTTATTCAATTTATTTCCTTTTTCAACAAAGAGGAATTTAAGTGGGGGTTTTATTTAATTAAAAGAGGGATTTTATTTTATAATTAAATAAATTAGAAGAATTTTATTTAATTAAATGGGAGGAATTTAATTTAATTAAATAAGATGAATTTTATTTAATTAAAAGGGAGATTAAATATTTTAATTAAATAAAAATGATCAAACCTTAGGAAATATTGAAATAATTGAATTAATTACGATTTGATCAAGGAAATTGATTTGAATTGAAAAATGTTGCAAAACATTGATTCAGGAATTTGATAAATTGATAAAATGATAAATGGGGCCCATAGTCTAGGCGACCATTTTAGGGTGCATACAAGTAGTAGTATTCCATCCTTGTTCTTCCAAAATAAGTCACCATGCAATAATACATATTTCTAAGATTGTAATCTTAGACTTCTCCTTCGGTTATTAGTTAAATTCTCTGGGCAACTAGCATTCCTTAGAAAGTATATAATGTTAGTGTACCAGGGCTACATTTCAATACTTGTATCAACTTTCCCACAAATATCAACATTATTCGCTAGAACTAGATCTAGATTTTCCTTTGCCATCAGCTTTACCAGTCCTTGTCCTCTGACATGTTTGGTAATATGGATCTCCAAATCAAATTCCTGGATTATGTTGATCCACTTACATCTTTTACTCTTTACTTCACTCTGGACCAAAATATCCTTCACTACTCCATGAGGTACATAAGAATTTACTCTTGCACAGACTAAATAAGGCATGAATGCCTTAACTGCTTTTACCAAGGCATAAGCATGTTTCTCCATTAATTGATAATTCAACTCAGCTGCTTGCAATGACTTGCTGAAAAAGGCAATAGGGTGTTCAAACCCTTCCTCATCTTTGTGCAATAGAATTGCAGCAATAGTATGAAAAGATTCAAATGTAAACAGGGATAAAGTTTTAGTATAGTCAGGGGATATTAGGACAGGAGCTTCTTGGATGACTTGTTTAATTTTTTTCAAATTCCAACTGTGTCTCTTGGTCCCATTCAAATTTCACATTCTTCTTTAACACTTTGACTATTGGCTTAACCAACTCAACAAACTTTTCAATTAACCTTCTGACAAAATTAATCTGTCCTAGAAAAGACTACACCCCTTTTAGATTCTTAGGAGCATGCCCCTTATGGATAGCTTCTACCCTTTCTGGGTCTATTCTTAACCCTTCCTTTGATACTATATTCCCTAAAATCTTTCCTTTTGTGACAATAAATTGACATTTATTTGGGTTTAAAGAAACTCCATTTTCCATAGCTTTAATAAACACCTTTCCCAGATGCTTGCAATGGTCTTCACCTCTTTTTGAAAAAGAAGTCAAATCATCCTAATAAACTACCATGAGAAAATTTATGAGATCTTTAAAAGCCACATCCATTTCTCTTTGAAAAGTTTCCCCTGCATTCTTCAAACCAAAAGGCATGCGGTCATAGACATACGTTCCCCAAGGGGTAGTGAAAGTGGTCTTAAATTGTTCAGAGTCTTTTACCAACACTTGGTTTTAACCTGAGAAATCATCCATCATTGAGATTAAATCGCATCCAGTTACCTTTTGCAACATAGCTTCCATATTGGGTAACCCATAATTGTCTTTCAATGAAGCTGCTGGAAATAATGAGAAGTGTTACTGAGAAGAGAGGGGTGAATTAGTACCTCTAAAACTTTTATCTCTTTTAACCTTTATCCATTGTGTAATCAATTGTATAACCAACCAACTGTTCTATACTATCTTTGTGTAAGATATATCGATTCTTTAACTTAATCAAACATGTAAACATTCATACAAACATTCATGAAAGTAATTGACTCATAACACAAGATATGGTAACGCAGGAAACCCCTGTTAGAAGGTAAAAACTGCAGTGGGAATGGCACCCACAAAATCTTCACAATCTACATATTGGAAGGGGCCGGTTAAGGCTTACAATTTGATCACTTCTGATGATCTACCATGTTAGGAGTATTATATAGAGACTGGTTAAGGTCTACTCTATTAAGAGGTTTAGCAACACTATTTAGTGTGCACTCAGTTAAGAGATTTACAATAGGATTGTTAAATCCACCTTTCTTGAAAGGATTTATTCTATTTGCTACACTTGTTAGAATGCAGACAAAAATACTCATTGACCTGAGTGTATGCAATCTAACAATTTCTTATTATAGATCTATTACAAATCACATGTATAAATGTATCACCTAATGTGATTGATTAATACCTTTGTTGCTTAGTAGCCTTTGTTCTTGGTTCTTGATAATGAAATTCATCTTTTGTTGTTCTGATTCTTGACACTCTTAGTCTAATCCATAGATGTGCTTGTTGGCTATATTCATCCTCTCATCCATTATAATGAATGATTACAACATCTATTTATAAGATAGATTGACCAAATTAAGTTTCACGTGTAACAAAACTAACTCTATGATCAAAGGTTTACAACTTGACCTTGATCTCCTAGTCTGCATGTTTTTAATCAGTTAGACTGGTTAAAACAATTTCGATAATGTTACTTGTCCCTTAAGTAATGGTTTTAAAACAAATCAAGACTCTATAAATAGAATATATTTGTTTTATCTGACGTGGAAGTCAGATCCACTTTTCTTGGGATGTAACTGACTTTCGGTGTCTGATGCTTAGTTTGCTCTTAAATTAGTTTGATTGTCTTTCAGTTTTCCGTGGTTGAACTGTCTATCAGGTTCCTCTCTTTTATGTTCTTTCAGTTTGTAGTTTAATATTCTCATCAGGTTCCACAGACGGTTTACTCCTGTCGGGTTCCACTTTATCATCTTTGGGTTGCACTTTCGGTTTACACTACAAAACTATGTTGTCAATTTTCTCATTGCTTAGTATTTTTGGTTTGAACTGAAAACCTGACTTTAGGTGTAGCGTAACCGATGGTTTAAACAACTTTTTTTCTCTTTTCATACTAATGGAAAAACTTTATGTCATCAATCTCCCCCTTTGACATTAGTATCAAAAACTGATATGTGCAGAATACTACAAAAATTTATAGTATGAACACCATGTATATTACCTTAGTCATTTCATGACTCCCCCTATGCATATGTTGATATAGTATAGTATATATGTATGTACACTTGTCTTTATACTATCTCTTCCTTTTCCCTTTGTGCTATATTTTCCTTTTCTTTTTCCTTTTCCCCCTTTTTTATTTTTGTACATATCAATTTACTTTTCCCCCTTTTTTGATAGTAAGGGCAAAGTTGTATACCTATAATTATCAAAAATATGAGAGTGTCAGGATTTCATTTCCTCCATCATCTTCTCCCATTTCTCCTTTAGATTTTCAAGAGCCATATGCTCTAATGTGATTCGTGCATGAATATCATAGATGTTGTCTGCTACAAATATCTCAGGGGTGGAAATAAGTTGCCTTGCTGAACTTAGGTGTGTTTTTAGTAGTGTGAGGTTTGGTAAAAGTAGATACTGTAACTCGATAACCTCCTCTATGAACTGTGACTTTTCTTCCCAATTTTATTTTCTTAACCATTTGATCTCAATGATCTTCTCATAATGCAATTTGATTTCATTTCCATCTATGGTTAGATTTTGTGCACTTGTAGTTAGATCGGATTTGATCTTTGCAATCTTGTCATTGTTATCCTTTGTAAATTTTTCTAGAGTGCATAGCTTTTGTATTATGGAAACAACTTCAGTTATAATTGGATCTAATTCATCTGATAACTCTGAAAGCTTTACCTTATTCTCTGCCACTTCTTGGCTGATATTTTCTATCAATTTGTATTGAAACTTTTGTTCTACTTGTTCCTCAATTGCATTTTCTGCATCTACATTCTATGTTGTGATTGCTTTGGTGAGGATGGAAAGTTGATCTAGAATTGGGGCATTGTGATCAACATCAATTTTGGGAACTATCTAACTTAAGATATCCCTTGTGTTCTCCAGTACCAATGAATCTCAGTGTTTCTTCTTAAGATTTTCTTGGAAAGCTTTCCTTTGATAGATTTCTCCATACTCTTAGATAGATTCAAAATCTAATGTAGTTGGGTCACATTTCGGTATTTCAGTGATTTCATCTAGTGTGACTTCCAACTTGTTCTTCTTTGTTTTCTTCTTCTTCTTTTGTGATCCACCTGTATGCATAACCATAGCCAACATCTTTTCTTGGTATGATGTGCTACTAGATGGCTTTTGAGGAGTTGTACCTTTTTCTTCCTACTCGATGTTTTTCTGGCAGTTATCTGAGGACAACTCCTTAATAACCTTTGGTGTTTCTACAGCTTCACCTTTGGTTCCCTTTGGCGTGGTATCAACTATCTTTTCTTTCTCACCTTTCTCTTTTTGTACTTCATCAGCATTTTTCATCTGTGCATCTTTCTCGGTGGTATCTCCATCTTTTTGTTCTCCATCAATGACATTTTGTTCATTTGTTGTGTCCTTCATTTCTTCAGATGTTTCTTTTTTCTCATCATTACCCTTATCCTTGGCTATGCTCTCATCGAGCTCAGGGGTCTTCTCCTTTTGTGAGATAATATTGATTGCTTGAATCAATAATTTCATTTGGCCTGGTATGTGTACTTGTGTAGCATCAATTGCAGTGTCATGTTTGTTGGTCTAGTCCTTGACAATAGTGACATCTTCATCTTTTTAAATTTCATCTGGAGGATCATCGGTGATGTCAATAATAGTAGTTTCCATTCATGTCTCATTTGTAATATCCATATTCTTTTTGCCTGTAGTGTCCAATTCTTCTTTGTCCATTTCTACTGTTGTGACATCTTTATCATTTGTAGTAACATGGTCGGGGCTTGCCTCCTCAGTAGGTGGATTGAGTATTTTACTCCAAATTTTGTTACTTTTTCTAGCTCTATAAGATTTCCCTATAGAACCTTGTAAGCTATCATCTTGGGTGAGAACTTCTTTGTATGTTTCTCCATCATCTCCTGGATTTCTTCCATTTTTTATTCGGGAGGCATAAGAGAAACTAGTACTCTTTCCCTTATCTCCTTTTCATTCTTCAATGCATAAGTTCATCTAGCAGATAATATTTCATGTAGTGCTTTTGGCATTTTGTCATCAAATTGTATTGGTAAATAAATGAAGTTTATCATTTCTTTTATCAATGCTTCCTCAACCTTAATCTGATGATTGGGCTCCAATGTTAGCCACTTTCTTACCTTGGTGTCGGTTAAGCGACCTCTTTTTGCAATTGATTCACATATCTCATCAATATTTTCATGAGTCTTTGTCTTTTCTGTTTGGACATATTCATCTTTCTTTATTTCCACCATGTCTTCCTTGTTTAGGATTAGCTTCCTTCTGCTCTTTGGTCCTTTGGACTGTTTGGTTGGAGGTTTTCTCTTATAGGTCCTTACTTGACCTTTCTTTATTGGTGAAGGACTTGTGTCCTTTGTTGTTTCACTCCTTTTCCTTGTTGCAGTTGAAGTCCTAGGCTTCTTATCTGGTGGAGGTAATGGTGTATCTGACACTGTTGACTCTGAGTCACTCTCCTTCTCAGCTTCATCGACGGGTGATTGTCCCTCGGTTTCTTCTATCTTTTCGGTTTCTTCTTCTGTAACCGAAAACCTTTTCTTCAAGTTCTTGACCATCTTGTCTTTCTTCCTGTCTATCTTATTTCCAACCAAGTTAGTTTTGATTCTTTCTTTGGCTTCTTCATAAGTGTCAAACTTGGGTTGTTTTTTATCTAATGGCTCATTTATTAATGCATCAATTGCATAAGATTCTTGATCTATGTTCACCTCATAGTCAAGTGGAGATAGCCATGATATTCTCAGTATAGTTGGCTTGATGTATGTGAATTCAGTGTCTACCATGAAACATATATCTGTCCTAAACTTTTCAATTAGTTGTTGTGGGATCCTTACTCTCTTCTGCATTCTCTCTTTGAATCCAGCAAAGTATTCATTCATTACTAACTCGAAATTATCTCCTAGTGATTTTATAAACTCACTAATATGAATGGTCATTGGTCTTTTTGTGTCCCATTGCACATTTCCTATTGATGGAAAAGATTTTTGGAAGTAGAGGAATATGTAGATGATAAGTGAACCAAACTTACATGAATTTGATTTTGCATTTCTTATTGTCTTTAAGTTCTCTTCTAACTGCTTGAGTAGAAGTTCTGATAGATCCAACTGAATTCTCTTCTTGACAATCTTGTAGGCTATATCCACTACTCTGGATGCAATGTTGTTCATCTTGCTAGCCTGAAAGAACTTGTATCCTAAGACACATGCTCCAAATTTTAGTTTATCATCGGTAATGGTGGATACCTTAATTCCTCTTCCATCACATTTAGCTCTTGTGTCCTCAATTTCAGCTTTAGGTGGGTGCTTCAATGCCTTTACCTTATCGGTTACTGGATAATCGGTGACAACATGTATCACATCTCTTGCTATCAGTTTAGGCTCATCCAGCCATAGCTTTTAGTCATGTATACAGCTAAGTACTAACTGAATCCATTCAGTCTTGAATTCCTTCAGGAACCATAGGGTATTTGTGATCCCTTTTACTTTCATGTGTTTTTTTCTTCTTTGATAGTACCATCATCTTTACATAGCTTCTTGAAAGCTTGTTCAACTTCCATGTCTCTAAGTTCTGCTATCTTGCAATGTATGTACGCTCGCACATCTTCAAGGAGAAAAAACCTAGATGGTATTCTTGGGAATGCTCCAGCATTGTTGGGTTGTGAGGTAACCTCTAGACATATCTTATAATGTGGTTCCTCATAGGTAGATTTCTTTATAAGATTGATCTTGTTCTTCTTAACACTCTTGAGCTTAGCGGTTCTTGATGTGGTTGCCATGGATTCTGAAATTAGGGCTTTCCCACAAATGATAAACAAAGTTCTCAGTTTATGCTTGGTACTTACTTTAACCTCTGTAGCTATAAATGATCTTCTTGGAGTGCTTTAAATCAGGTTGGAGTCGCTCTGCAATGTTGTTTCTTTATGCTTTGGTTTCACTCTGGTCGCTGGTGAGAAATGAAACCCTTCCATCATCTATTTATAGACATTTCCCTAGGTTGATTCATTAATTCTCAACCACTCCTCAGTGTGTGAAGACAGAGTTGTCAAGTGAAACACTAACTTCCTTTTCGGTGACAATGCAATGCTTGTGGCAGTTGTTAACTTTCTTTTTACCGATGGGTTTTGGTGTATGGTGAAGACAACTTTGTCAACTCACATGATTACCAACGGATCTCGGTTTATACTAGCAACTTTAGCTTTTACATGTTAACCGATGATTCTCGGTAAGTGTAGACAACTCAGCTTTGACTATATATCGATATATTTCAGTATGTATTGACCGATGAAATTGAATTCACATATTTTAACAAGTAATACCATATTGCATCTATAATCATCTTGATTTGGTATATTACCTATGTATAATGGAACTGATGCAAAATATAACCCTATGTTATGCAGTTCCATACTTACTTATTCTGCTTAGGTGGGGGTGGTGATGTCACCAGATCCATTGGATAAGGTGTCACCATTTTCATTTCTCGGTCTAGCTTCATTAGTGTTTGTAGCTTTCCTCCACATTTTTTTATCATCTTCCTGATGTCTTCAATGGTGTTTCCATTGGCAAAGGTGTTGGTCTCTATCATTTGGTCTCTACAATCTTTCTTAAGATGACCAACTTTATGACAGTGTAAACATGCCATTCCAGGGTTAGTCCAACCTCTAGGATTTCTTTCCATTCTATCATACAATTTGCAGCAATGTGACCAAATCTTCCACATGTTGTACAATTTGCACAAGTTTTGTAATCCCAAACATATTGGTTACAGACTCTTTTCAGTTGATAGGCAGATTCTTGACCTTTAGGCTTACATGCTTGCTTTTTCTTCTTCCAACATTCAAGAGTAGTGTGCCCATGCATTTTTAAAGTAGGACAGTATTTGTCTATGTAGGTTTCCTTATTTGGTTGTTTCATCTCATATTTACATTCATATGCTTTATGTCCTTTCTTGTTATATTTATAACAAATTCCTATGAATGCAGGTGTATATTTAGGAATACCTTTCATTTTTCTCTTGCATACATTTTATGTGTGGCATTGATTTCCACAGTGATTGCATGTAAGCTTTCTTCATCTTGGATTTGCATAGACATCTTTGGATCAACTTGATTAGGTGATTCTCCATTCTTGATATAGCCTAGTCTAGATAGAAGATTTGAATTTCTAGCTTTTGATTCTCAATACTTTTGTCAAGTTTGTAATTCTCCATTGTATGATCTTTTCTCTTAAGTCTTTAAGATTTTCAAATAAGATTTCTAGCTCTGATACCAATTGTCGGAAATAATAGGAAGTGTGTACTGAGAGGGGAGGGGTGAATCAATACCTCTAAAACATTTATCTCTTTTAACCTTTATCCATTGTTTAATCAATTGTATAACCAACCAACTGTTCTATACTATCTTTGTGTAAGATATATCAATTCTTTAACTTAATAAAACATTTAAACATTCATAGAAACATTCATGAAAGTAATTGACTCATAACACAAGATATGGTAATGCAAAAAACCCCTGTTAGAAGGTAAAAACTGTGGTGGGGATGGCACCCACAAAATATTCACTCTCTGCAGATTGGAAGGGGTTGGTTAAGGCTTACAATTTGATCACTTCTGATGATCTACCCTATTAGGAGTATTATGTGGAGGTTGTTTAAAGTCTACTATGTTAAGAGCTTTAGCAACATTGTTTAGTGTGCACTCGGTTAAGAGATTTATAATAGGATTGTTAAATCCACCTTTCTTGAAATGATTTCTTCTATTTGCTACACTTGTTAGAATACAGACAAAAATACTCATTGACCTGAGTGTATGCAATCTAACAATTGATGATTAGAGATCCATTATAAATCATATGTATAAATGTATCACCTAATGTGACTCATATACCTTTGTTGCTCGGTAGCCTCTATTCTTGGTTCTTGATAACCAAATTCATCTTTTGTTGTTCTACTTCTTGAAACTCTCAGTCTGATCCATAGATGTACTTGTTGGCTAAATTAATCCTCTCATCCATTATAATGAATGATTGCAACATCTATTTATAAGATAGAATAACTTAATTAAGTTTCACATATAACAAAAATAACTCTATGATCAAAGGTTTAGAACTTGACCTTGATCTCCTAGTCTGCATGTTTTTAATTAGTTAGACTGATTAAAAAAATTAGAATAATGTTACTTGTCCCTTAAGTAATGGTTTTAAAACAAATCAAGACTCTATAAATATAATATATATGTTTTATCTGACGTGGAAGTCAGATCCACTCTTCTCGGGATGTAACTAACTTTTGGTGTCTGATGCTCAGTTTTCTCTAAAATCAGTTTGACTGTATTTCGGTGTTCCTTGGTTGACCTGTCTATCGGGTTCCTCTACTGTCTATTCTTTTAGTTTTCACTATAATATTCTCACCGATTTCCACTGTCGGTTTACTCCTGTCGGGTTCCACTTTATCATCTTTGGGTTGCACTTTCGGTTTACACTGCAAAACTGTGTCGTCATTTTTCTCCTTGCTCAATATTTTGGACTTGAACTAAAAACCTGACTTTCGATGTAGTGTAACCAATGGTTTAAACAACTTTTTTTCTCTTTGAAAACTAATGGAAAACTTTATGTCATCAATCTCCCCCTTTGACATTAGTATCAAAAACTAATATGTGCAGAATACTACCAAAAATTATAGTATGAACACCATATATATTACCTTAGTCATTTCATAACTCCCCCTATGCATGTGACGGTATAATATAGTATATGTGTATGTACACTTGTATTTATACTATCTCTTCCTTTTCCCTTTGTGCTATATTTTCCTTTTCCCCCTTTTTTCTTTTTGTACATACCAATTTACTTTTTGCCCTTTTTTTATAGTAAGGGCAAAGGTGTATACATATAGCTTATCAAAAATATAAGAGTGTGAGGATTTCATTTCCTCCATCATCTTCTCCCATTTCTCCTTTAGATGTTCAAGAGCCATATTCTCTAATGTGATTTGTGCATGAATATCATAGATGTTGTTTGATATAGACATCTCAGGGGTGGAAATAAGTTGCCTTGCTGAACTAGGTGTGTTTGCATTAGTGTGAGGTTTGGTAAAAGTAGAGACTGTATGTCGGTAACCTCCTCTCTGAATTGTGACTTTGCTTCCCAAATTTCTTGTCTTAAGCATTTGATCTCAATGATCTTCTCATAATGCAATTTGATTTCATTTCCATCTGTGGTTAGATTTTGTGCACTTGCAGTTAGATTGGATTTGATCTTTGCAATGTTTTCATTGTTATCCTTTGTAAATTTTTCTAGAGTGCATAGCTTTTGTATTAAGGAAATAGCTTCAATTATGATTGGATCTAATTCATCTGATAACTCTAAAATCTTTACCTTATTCTCTGCCACTTCTTGGTTGATATTTTCTATCAATTTGTATTGAAACTTTTGTTCTACTCGTTCCTCAATTATCTTTTCTGCATCTACATTCTATGTTGTGATCACTTTGGTGAGGATGGAAAGTTGATCTAGAATGGGGGCATTGTGATCAACATCAATTTTTGGAACTATCTAACTTAAGATGTCCCTTGTGTTCTCTAGTACCAATGAATCTCGGTGTTTCTTCTTAAGCTTTCCTTTAACAAATTTCTCCATACTCTTAGAGAGATTCAAAATCTAATGTAGTTGGGTCACATTTCGGTATTTCAATGATTTCATCTAGTGTTAATTCCAACTTGTTCTTCTTTGTTTTCTTCTTTTTTTGTGATCCACCTGTATGCATAACCATAGCCAGCTTCTCTGCTTGGTCTGATGTGCTACTAGATGACTTTTGAGGAGTTGTACCTTTTTCTTTCTTATCGGTGTGTGTATGTTGGTTGCATGAGGATGTCTCCTTATCAACATTTGGTGTTTCTGTAGCTTTTCCTTTGGTTCCCTTCGGCATTGTATCAACTATCTTTTCTTTCTCATCTTTCTCTTTTTTCACTTCATCAACATCTTTCATCTGTGCATCTTTCTCGGTGGTATCTCCATCTTTTTGTTCTCCATTGATGAAATTTTGTTCATTGGTTGTGTCCTTATTTTCTTTAGATGTTTCTTTTTTCTCATCATTACACTTATCCTCGAGTATGTGATGTAGAGTGAGCAGCCAAAAGCTTCACGAGGTCAATTTTTGCCCTTCAAAACCTTCAATCACTGAAAGTTCAGACCAAAAGAAAGTGTCTCCACAAACAAAGTACCCGAACACTTATCACAAGTGTTTTTTTGAATTGATTCAAGGTTCTGACAACCCATTCCAATAGGTAACCCAATCTCTAGGTTTAACCAGGTCTTCAAACCCAACTAGTCACTGGTTGGTCACAAGGCACTTTTACTAGTTTTGACACAAACTTCCCCAAAATTACTTCTAGGACCAGGGGTGACCCAAGGCTTATTATTTAGTCTATTTAGGTCCCTAATGAGATTAAATAGTGGTTAATTTCATTCTATACAAAAATATGAACATCGTTGCTTTGTTAAACCACTCCTAGGCTTATAGCCTTTAAAACTAAAAAACTTGAATAATTTGTGAAAATTCCAAACAAACCTGGAAAAAAATCACATATTTAAATACCCTTTATGGACTTATATGAAACCCCAAAGCATTAGGACCTAAACCCCTTTCTGGTTATACTGAACCCCACTTTTTGGTGAAATCTAAAGGGGCAACTTGGTCTACCTTTACAAGGGAAGTACCCTAAGTGTTTGGAAAACCTTGACCAGTAAATTGGATTCATGATGGGGAATCTAGAATATTAATAAATCCAAGGTTTTAGGTCTCGGGGTGAAACCCACAAAGAGTTACAGCACTTTTTGCAAAACTATCAACGGTGCATACATGAAGATATACACCTAGGGCATCAAATTTCTCCCTACTCCCTGCAAGTTACAACTTGAAAAAAAAACCATCTTAAATTAAATTGAAAATACTTGGATTTCACCAAAGGCCATTAAATTCCCATGGTGAAATCCCAAGTTATACACAAGACAAGTTGACACCTTAGGTAAACACTCAAATCTGTGACATCAGTTAGTAAAATGTAGATAATGTGAGTTGTAGATCGAATTAGAGGCTTAAACCAAATGCATTGGAAAGATAATTCAAAGGATCATCTAAAAATTTAATCCTTTCCTTCCAAATCAACCGTATGTGTCTGTACCAATCAAATGAACAGAAATTTTTTGGGAAAAATAGGGTTTTCTTTATTAATTTCAAAGCCAAATTACATTCTCCCTCTTCCACCCACCTGAAAGGGCTTATGAATACCTTCCCCAAATTTTCCAACTGATTTTAAAATGTTGTGACTTTTTGGGGAATTATTACATTAATTTTTCAACTTTTACACAAAGTTGCTAAACAACATTTGTTGCAAAAGTGCAACTTTTGCATTTTCCCTATTAGACCTATGTCAAGGATCCCAAGGACCCTTTATTGACATGAAACATGTATTATTATCCCAATAGACTCTTAAAATAACTAATCACACAACTATGCCTATGACCATAGTTAAAGCCCAAGGTTTATAAACACACCCAGGGTAACTAGGCCTTACAATAGGCTTATTGTCAAACTTAAGACACATAACTCTTTGGATCATCCATGAAGATAGAATTTTTAATTTTAGGGAGGTGCTCCTACACCAGTATGCTTGCATTAGGATTGAGGGTCTTGTCCTTTTGTGAGATAATATTGATTTCTTGAATCAATAATGTCATTTGGCCTGGTATGTGTACTTGTGCAGCATCAATTGCAGTGTCTTGTTTGTCGGTCTGGTCCTTAACAATAGTGACATCTTCATCTTTTTGAATTTCATCTGTAGGATCATCGGTGATGTCAATAATAGTATTATCCATAGTAGTGTCCAGCCATGTCTCATCTGTAACATCCATATTCTTTTTGCCTGTAGTGTCCAATTCTTCTTTGTCCAGTTCTACTGTTGTGATGTCTTTATCATTTGTAGTAACATGTTCAGGGATTTCCTCCTCAGTAGGTCGATTGAGTATTTTACTCCAAATTTTGTTACTATCCTTTTCTAGCACTATCAGCTTGCCCTGTAGAACTTTGTAAGCTCTCATCTTGGGTGAGAACTCCTTTGTATGTTTCTCCATCATCTCCTGGATTTCTTCCCTTTTTTATTTGGGAGGCATAAGAGAAACTAGTACTATTTCCCTTATCTCCTTTTCATTCTTCAATGCACAAGTTCATCTGGCAGATAATATTTCATGTAGTTCTTTTGGAATTTTGTCATCAAATTGCATTGGTACATATTTGAAGTTTATCATTTCTTTTATCAATGCTTCCTCAACCTTGTTTTGATGAGCAGGCTCCAATGTTAGCCACTTTCTTTCCTTGGTGTCGGTTAAGCCACCTCTTTTTGCAATTGATTCACATATCTCATCAATAGTTTCAGGAACCTTTGTCTTTTCTATTTGGACATATTCATCTTGCTTTATATCCTCCATGTATTCCTTGTTTAGGATTAGCTTATTTCTCCTCTTTGGTACTTTTGACTGTTTGGTTAGAGGTTTTCTCTTATAGTTCCTTATTTGACCTTTCTTTATTGGTGCAGGACTTGTGTCCTTGGTTTTTTTACTCCTTGTCCTTGTTGCAGTTGCAGTCCTAGGCTTCTTAGATGGTGGAGGTAATGGTGTATCTGACTTTTTTTAATCTGATTCACTCTCCTTCTCAGCTTCATCGATGGGTGACTATCCATCGGTTTCTTCTATCTTTTTGGTTTCTTCTTCTCTAACTGACAACCTTTTCTTCAAGTTCTTGACCATCTTGTCTTTCTTCCTGTCTATCTTCTTTGTAACCAAGCCAATTTTGATTCTTTCTTTGGCTTCTTCATAAGTGTCGAACTTGGGTTTTTTTTTATCTAATGGCTCATTTATTAATGCATCAATTGCATTAGATGATTGATCTATGTTTACCTCATAGTCAAGTGGAGATAGCCATGATGTTCTCAGTATAGTTGTCTTGATGTATGTGAAGTCGGTGTCTACCATGAAACTTATATCAGTCCTAAACTTTTCAATTAGTTGTTCTGGGATCCTTACTCTCTTCTGCATTCTCTCTTTGAATCCAGCAAAGTATTCATCCATTACTGACTAAAAATTATCTCCTAGTGATTTTATAAACTCCCTAATCTGGATGGTATTGGTCTTTTTGTGTCCCATTGCGCATTTCCTATTGATGGAAAATATTCTTGGAAATAGAAGAATATGCACATGATAAATGAACCAAACTTACATGAATTTGATTTTGCATTTCTTATTGTCTTTAAGTTCTCTTCTAACTTCTTGAGTAGAATTTTTGATAGATCCAACTGAATTCCCTTCTTGAAAATCTTGTAGGTTGTAACCACTACTCTAGATGCAATGTTGTTCATCTTTCTAGCCTAAAAGAACTTGTATCCTAAGACACATGCTCCAAATTTTAGTTTATCATTGGTAATGGTGGATACCTTAAGTTCTCTTCCATCATATTTAGCTCCTTTGTTCTTCTCGATTTTAGCTTTAGGTGGGTGCTTCAATTCCTTTACCTTATCGGTTATTGGATAACCAGTGACAACATGTATCACATCTCTTGTTATCGATTTAGGCTCATCTAGCCATAGCTTTGGGTCATGTATCCAGCTCAGTACTAATCGAATCCATTTGGTCTTGAATTCCTTGGGGAACCATAGGGCATTTGTGATCCCTTTTACTTTGATGTGTTTGTTTTCTTCTTTGATAGTGCCATCATCTTTACATAGCTTATTGAAATCTTGTTCAACTTCCAGGTCTCCAATTTCTTCTATCTTGCAATGTATGTATGCTCGCACATCTTCAACAAGCAAAAACCTAGCTGGTATTCTTGAGAATGCTCCAGCATTGTTGGGTTGTGAGGCAACCTCTAGAAATATCCTATAATGTGGTTCCTCATAGGTAGAGTTCTTTATAAGATTGATCTTGTTCTTCTGAACACTCTTGAGCTTAGCGGTTCTGGATGTGGTCGCCATGGATTCTAAAATTACGGCTTTCACGTAAATGATAAAAAGATTTCTTGGTTTATGCTTGGTACTTACTTTAACCTCTGTAGTTGTAAATGATCTTCTTTGATTGCTTTGAATTGGGTTGGATTCACCCTGCAATGTTGTTGCTTCATGCTTTGGTTTCGCTCGGGTCACTTCACTCCGGTCGCTGGTGAGAAATGAAACCCTTCTATTTATAGACATTGCCCTAGGTTGAGTCATTAATTCTCAACCACTCCTCAGTGTGTGAAGACAAAGTCATCAGGTGAAACACTAACTTCCCTTTATGTTACAACACAATGCTTTGGACAGTTGTTAACTTTATTTTTACCGGCGGGTTTTGGTGTATGGTGAAGACAACTTTGTCAACTCACATGATTACCGACGGATCTCGGTTTACACTAGAAAATTTAGCTTTTACATGTTAACCGATGATTCTCAATAAGTGTAGACAACTCATCTTTTATTGTATACCGATGCATTTTAGTATGTATTGATCGATGAAATTAAATTCATATATTTTAACAAGTAATACCATAGAGCATCTATAATCATGTTGATTTGGTATATTACCTATGTATAATGGAACTGATGCAAAATATAACTTGGTGTGATGGAGTTCCATACTTACTTGTTCTACTTAGGTGGGGGTGGTGATGTCACCAAATCCATTGGATAAGGTGTCACCATTTGCATTTCTCGGTCCAGCTTCATCAGTTTTTGTAGCTTTTCTCCACATTTTGTTTCTTGTCTTCCTGATGTCTTCAATGGTGTTTCCATTGGAAAAGGTGTTGGTCTTTGTCATTCGGTCTCTGTAGTCTTTCTTGAGATGACCAACTTTATGATAGTGTAAACATGCCATTCCAGGGTTAGTCCAGCCTCTAGGCTTTCTTGTCCATTGTGTTATATAGTTTGCAACAATGTGACCAAATCTTCCACATGATGTACAATTTTCCCAAGTGTTGTAATCCCAAACATATTGTAAACATTCATAGAAACATTCATGAAAGTAATTGACTCATAACACAAGATATGGTAATGTAAAAAACCCCTGTTAGAAGGTAAAAACTGCGGTGGGGATGGCACCCACAAAATATTCACTATCTGCAGATTGGAAGGGGCCGCTTAAGGCTTACAATTTGATTAATTTTGATGATCTACCCTGTTAGGAGTATTATGTGGAGACTGGTTAAGGTCTACACT
The DNA here is from genome assembly GCA_018584345.1 of Thuja plicata. NCBI lineage: Eukaryota > Viridiplantae > Streptophyta > Pinopsida > Cupressales > Cupressaceae > Thuja > Thuja plicata. Next base: position 2,663,249 of record MU226176.1, read on the forward strand.
GTTAAGATCTTTAGAAACATTATTTAGTGTGCACTGGGTTAAGATATTTACAATAGGATTGTTAAATCCACCTTTCTTGAAAGGATTTCTTCTATTTGCTACACTTGTTAGAATGAAGACAAAAATACTCATTGACCTGAGTGTATGAAATCTAACAATTGATGATTACAGATCCATTACAAATCACATGTATAAATGTATCACCTAATGTGATTGATTAATACCTTTGTTGCTTAGTAGCCTCTATTCTTGGTTCTTGATAACCAAATTCATATTTTTTTGTTTTGGTTCTTGAAACTCTCAGTCCGATCCATAGATATGCCCATTGGCTACATTCATCCTCTCATCCATTATAATGAATGATTACAACATCTATTTATAAGATAGATTGACCTAATTAAGTTTTACGTATAACAGAACTAACTCTATGATCAAAGGTTTACAACTTGACCTTGATCTCCTAGTCTGCATGTTTTTAATCAGTTAGACTAATTAAAATAATTACAATAATGTTTCTTGTCCCTTAAGTAATGGTTTTAAAATAAATCAAAACTCTATAAATAGAATATATTTGTTTTATCTAACGTGGAAGTCAGATCCACTTTTCTCGGGATGTAACTGACTTTCGGTGTCTGATGCTCAATTTTCTCTGAAATCATTTTGATTGTGTTTTGGTGGTCCTTGGTTGAATTTTATATCAGGTTCTTCTCTTGTCTTTTCTTTCAGTTTGCATTGTAATCTTCTCGTTGTGTTCCAATGTTGGTTTACTCCTGTCGGGTTCCACTTTATCATCTCCGAGTTGCACTTTCAGTTTACACTGCAAAACTGTGTCATTGGTTTTCTCCTTGCTTAGTATTTTTGGTTTGAACTGAAAACCTAAATTTTGGTGTAGTGTAACCGATGGTTTAAACAAATTTTCTAGTCTTTGCATACTAATGCAAAAACTTTATGTCATCAGAAGCTACATTTAAATTTCTGAAATCTACACACAATCTGATGTCCCCATTATGTTTCCTTACTAGTACCAAGTTTGAAACCCATGATGAGTGTCTTATTGGTTCAATAATGCCTACATCTCTTAGCTTCATCAATTCTGCTTGCATTTTAGTGGCTAAGAGTGGATTGATGGGCCTCTACTTTTGTCTAAATGGTTTAACATCCTCTTTCAAGGGGATATCATGTTGGAAGATGTCTTCTCTATAATATTTTGGGTCTTCATAAGACCAGGCAAAGACATGATTGTACTTATTCAGTAACCTTATCATATTTAATCTATCATTTTTGTTATAACTTTTACCAATATAAACCAACTGAGGAGATGTCTCTGATCCAATATATTTTTTTTCCAAATCTGCCATTTTTGCATTGGATTTCTGAGACATATAATTATCATTTATACTAAACATGCCCTCCAATTCAACTAATCCTTGAGGAATATGATTAGATGCTAGCTAAACAATTTCTTGATCAAAAATACTTTCCTTGCCATCTAAAACTTCTACTAAAGAATCACAGTCAATTTTTTGGCCATCATATTTATCTATACATTGAATAAACCTAAGGATGTAATCATCATCCTCAAAAAATTGCTAGTTATGAACATTATCAAGCACTGCAGGTCTATTTTTCACTGCTATCATAGATATGCCAGCAAGAGTAACATCATTACTCTTTAGAGCAACATTAGGAAGAAAGTCTTCTATTATGTTATTTGATCATTCTACCCAAATAATGTTAAAAGAATCAAAGAATTCTAGCCTGTCCCAGGCTGCATACTTATACAATTCCAGCCTATCATCATTAGCAGCATACTATGACTTGATTTGAGCTATGATCAGTTGGGAATCTCCATGAATTTTCAAGCACTTAATTCCATGATTAATGACATATCTATTCCCATTATCAATGCCTCATACTTGGCTGTATTATTGGTACAATAAAAGGATAACAAAAAAGAGTATTTAAATGTAATACCTAATGGGGATATGAACAACACACCAGCTCCTGATCCTTCTTTTGAGCACCCTCCATCAAAATACATTTGCCACAATCCATCTTGTTGCAACAACAATTCATCAATAATTGGGCCAGTGTTTCTCATGTGTTGCTTGATTTCATCAACAGTAATTTTTCCATATCAATATCTACACAACAATTTAATTGGTCAGGCATAACCATCTCCACCATAACACATGAACGAGGCTCTCTGTACAACTTGACCTCAGTACCATTTAAAGGAATTGTTGCATAGGATAGATCTAACTATAGTCTTCCACCCACTGTTGCTACCCATTGTCTTGATAGAAGCATACCATAATGGGGTTTTTTATCTACAACAACTATATCCTAATGACATTAATTTGTCATTAGTATGCAAACAACACTTTCAGTAAGCATACACTGAAAGATAGGACAAAGAGCAAACCAAAAATCAGATAGAACTGATAACACAAATTTGTGTGTACACCAAAAATGGAAAGTCAAAAGGATAAAGAGGAACCCAGCGTGCAAGATACAGTGAAAACCAAGAGATAGTTAAAGAGAAAACTGAGAGAAAAAAAACTAAAAGAGAGTCAACTGATTTCAGAAGCATAACTGACCGTCAGGAACCGAGAATCAGTTGCAGCCCGCAAAAAGTGGATCTAACTCCCACGTCAGATAAAGCAGTCTTATTCTATTTATAGAATCTTGATTTGTTTTTAAATCCATTTCTTTAGGGAAAATAAACATGAATGTAAGTGCTTTAATCAGCTTAACTAATTTAAAACACAGACTAGGAGATCAAGGTAAAGTTGTAAACCTGATCTTAGAGTTAACATTGTTTTTTTTGTGAAACTTGATGATGTCAATCCATCTTATAAATAGATTATGAAATTATTCATAACAAGGAAGGATGTGAATATAGAAGAGAGGATGAATTAAGCCTATGAGCACATCTATGGATCAGATTGAAAGTTTCAAGAACCAGAACAGGAAAAGGTGAATTTGGTTAGCAAGAACCAAGAACAGAGGCTACCCAGAATTAGAGGTATTATTCAATCATATTAGGTGATAATATTATTCATGTAAACTTAAATGGATCTGTATCAGCAATAGGAGATTGCATTTACGAGGTCAAATTGTAATTTTCTATCATTCTAACAAGTGGAGCAAAGTGTAAAAATACTTTCAAGGAAGGTGGATTTAACAGTCCAACTACAAATCTCTTAACCGAGTGCACACTCAACAGTTTTGCTAAATATCTTAACCGAGTAGACTTTAACAGGTCTCCACAGATAATCTTAACTGGGTATATCATCAGAAGTGATAAAATTGTAAGCCTTAGCCAACCCCTTCCAATTTGTAGATAGTGAAGATTTTATGGGTGCCATCCCCACCGCAATTTTTACTTCCTAACAGGAGTTTTCTGCGATATCATATCTTGTGTAATGTGTCAATTACTTTCATGAATATTTCTATGAATGTTCACATGTATGTTAATTTAATGAATCGATATAACTCACATCAAGATAGTATAGATCAGATGATTGAATATACAACTGATTAAAAAAGGTTAATTGATTAAAGGATACAAAAGTTTTAGAGGTACTGATTCACCCCTCCCCTCTCAGTACACACTTCTCATTAATTCCAAAAATTGGTATTAGAGATAATTCTCTTCTTTGGAAAAGCTTAAAGGCTTAAGGGAAAAGAGCATATAATGGAGAATTACAGACTCGACAAGAATATTGAAAATAAGAAGCTAGGAATTCAGATGTTCTATGAATAGTATAAAGAAGCTAGAATAAACATGAGACAGTTGTTAGATGAAAGAAAGATTATGGCATCTCACTGTAATGAAACAGATTATCATGAGGAAGAGATACCAGATTTGTTTGAGTCTTCAGGATCAACTACAAGCAAAGCATTAGATACATCAGAAGAAAGCATCACAAGCCTAACTAAAATCAATCTACATCTGACTGGACAAGTCTCTGCAAATTGGTCAAGAGACACAGATGGTAAGGATGATTGTTGTCATGAACAATGCTAAACAAGCTGAGAAAGAAAGAACACTAGTTATTGATGATAGAAGAAAGATTATGGAAAAACTACAAGAAAAAGAGTATGAAATACAAAGACTTATAGAGCATCACCATGAGATTACAAATCAGATTATTCTTATGAGTCAAGAGGCAAATAGAATAAATGTTGAACTCATTGAAATAATAGAATCTATCGGTGAGCTAAGGGATGAGAATGAAAAGTTGAAACATGAAATAAGAATTTAGCAGCAGCATAATGAAATTATCAAGAAAATGAAGAAAGAAATAAAAGAATGGATGATTTTCTTGAAGGACAACAAAGATTCAACAACAACACCGGTCTAGGTTTTACTGAGAATGGAGAATCATCAAATCAAACTGATCCAAAGAATGTTTATACAAATACAAGGCTAGTGCAGGAGAACCCTAAGGTCTTTAGATAGATCTTTAGACATTTTTGCTTGTAGGTTTGTTTTTCCAACTATCCATGAATAAGGACTAATCTATAAAGTCCCTAGTGTGTTTTGAGGTGTGATTAGAGTTAGGAAAGATTAGGGTTTGTATGTTGTTGATTCTAGTTGATTCTAGGGGTCTAGAACCTAGAAGTCAACTCAAAAGTCAAAGGGTTGACCAAAGTCCCAAAGTGGGAATATTTTTAAGTTTTTAATGTTATTAAGTCATTTGAGGTCAATTGGTAAGGTTTGGAACCAATTAAGGCCCTCAAAGGTGAGAAAGTGACATTTTGACAAAAGTTGTCAAAGTTGTCGTGACAACTTTTAAAGTTGTCATGACAACATTTCCTAGATTTTACGAATCAGATCTTATGATACCCAAATCCTGACCAAAGGGTCTAGACAGGTGGGATAGAAGTATATAAGGTTATTTCAACCTGAATCTGACAGTTAGATTTCATATTGTACGGACTGGTGTTTGAGAACAACCAATTGGCAGTGTAATTAAGCTACAGAGCCATCATCCATTACATTATTGGATTGAATGGATTGAATGAAAGCATGGAGAGTGTATAAAATGTAATTCCTAAGATCTTTGTCGCATTATTTTAGTTGATTGTTCTTTCTGGTTAGGTTTTGTTTAATTTCTTCCATTTTGTAAATTCACTGGCCAGTTTTGGTCCAGTTATGTAAAGAATGCCTTTTCTTGGTGTTCCCAAGGTTCAAACTCCATGACCACTTGGAATCCATTAGAGCCTTGTATATAATTTGTAGATATTTCTTGTGGAGTGTGTGTGTGCAGGGGAGTCTTGAGAACATTTGGGCCCTAGGTGAGTACTGGTTATTCTGGCTAGGGTGACTGAACAGTGCAGATGCAATGAAGGTTGTAGAGTGATTGGTATGTGCCAATCAAGGATAGAGGAGTGTAGGAGAATGAAGTGTAGACATTTTTATGGGAGGATTATTTCTTAGGAACTTAATTGATCAGCTAAAGAATCCCAAGAAACCAAACCAGTCTTCATGCCCTAGAAACCCTTATTTTTAGGGGTTTGGTGAAACTCCATTATACGGACAAGATAGGAATTAGAGACCTAGAAAATCTTGAAGGGGAGGAAAAACACACAAATAATATGCAATTTTTTTCTAGGGGTGTTAAGGGGTTCTAGGAAGAAAATCACCTTTTCAGTGATTAGGAGAGCTAATAGGCCTAAAAAGGATACAAGGCCTAAAAGGCTAGTAATTTGGAACCCGATTGGGAAATGGATGAAAGTTCCACAAAATTGGATCCATAGGGGTTGGGTTAGACCTAAAAGGAGTCAGGAAACCAATCCATAAGAATTTAACACCATTTGGAGTGTTAGTTGATTAGGGAAGCCATGAAAGAGTAGAGCTATGGAGAAGGGTTTAATGAAGTGTTTGAAGTTGTTGGAGAGCTCCTAGAGTGTTAGGGGATCAGAGAGGCATCCTCTAGTTATGGTAGTGATAGAGACCCCAAAATAATACCAAGAGAAAGGTCTTAGAGAGAGCTAGAAGGCTCTAGGAGAGGAGCTCCCAATCAAATTGGTATCAGAGTCACTGAAAGGCTTGGGAGTGAATTAGTGCATGTCAGAGTGGAGTGAATCCATAGGTGAGAACATCATGGTGACCAATGCAGAGTTGGCCAAGGATTTTTCAGAGCAAAAAATCAATAATAGGCTTCTTGAAGAAGTAATGGAGGAAATGAAGATCAATATGGCAGAGGTGGTAGAGACTGCCAGCAAGTTGAGAGAAGACATGCATGAAGGAATAGATAAAGGAAAGAAACCAGTAGAAGAGGAGGTAGAACTAGAGCCTGACCCTCTTCTACCTGAGGAATCATTCCTCAAAGCACTCAAGGCATTGAGTGGGAAGGCTCTAGAAGGAATACCAGTATTCTCTAGTAAGATGGACACTAAAATGGTTATGGAATTGATTGAAGGGATGGAGAATCACTTCGAGTGTGATGGGATTATAGAAGCACAAAAGGTGAAGATAGCCAAGTTAAGGCTAAGAGGGAAATCACTCACATGGTGGAAGTTCTTGCAGGAAGAAAGAGAGAAAGAGGGAAAGAATCCCATAGCAAATTGGAAGGCAATGGTTGCAAAGGTGAAGGAGAATTACCTTCCAGAAGACTATGATATTCAACTGCATAAGAAGAGGTAGAACCTTAGGAAAAAATACCTAGATGTGCCAGCCTATACTGAAGAATTTTAAAAACTTTGTCTAAGATTGAGAATCCAGGAGACAAAGAGTATCAAAGTTGCAAGATACTTTAATGGATTAAGGTGGAAAATTCAAGAGGAACTTAGACTCTTTACCCTAACTTCCATTCATAATTGTTTTCAAATGGCTTTGAAAGTGGAAGAGAAACTCAAGAAGAGGCAGGATTCTAGCTCTAGAGGTAGAGGAAGGGGTAGAGACAACAAAGGTGGCCATAGAGGAGGTTCAAGTGGAAGAGGCAATGATAGTAGAGGACAAGGGGACTCTAGATATTTAGAGCAAGGACAAGAAACAAGCATTAGGGGTAGATACAATAACAGAGGAAGAAGTTCTTACAACAGTGGTAGAGGAAGATCAGGAGGTTTTGGGAGAAGCTCTCACTTTTCTTCTATGAAATGCTACAATTGTGGATAGATGGGGCATCTTGCATATAAGTGTCCAGATAAACCAACATCCTCATAAGGGGAGAATAAGATAGCTTATGTCCAAGAAGAATATTGCTCTAAACAATTAGAGGTGAGCCTAGATTCTGAGAAAGGAGAACACCTTATGTTGAGAAGGATACTAATCAAGACACCCACCAAAGATGAGCACAAGCAGAGGAGGGCTCTTTTCAGAATGAAGTGTAAGATATTGTGGAAAGTGTGCAAGGTGATCATTGATTCAGGGTCAACAGATAATTTCATATCTAAGGAGGTACTAGAGAAGTTGAAACTCACCAAAATCCCACATGTGTGTCCCTATAAAGTTAAATGGTTGAATAAGGGTCAAAATATCTTGGTGAATGAATAAGTGTGGGTATAATTTGCCATTAGAAAGTATCAGGATAGGATACTATGTGATGTGTTTCCAATGGATGCTTTCCATCTATTTCTTGGAAGACCATGGTAGTATGACAGAGAAGTTGTCCATAATGGGAAAGATAACAAGTACTCCTTCAAGAAAAATGGGGTAACTTTCAAAATATAGTATTTAATAGAAGAGGACATAGTGGAGAAGGTAGAATCTAGTGCCATGTTGATGAATGGAAAATAATTCCTAAGGGATATGAAAGATGATGAAGTTGGCTATGCAATCTTGTTAAAGCCAAAGGAGGAGGAGACTCATAAGCAAGCACCTATGCCAAAAGCGGTGAAAGAACTATTGGATCAGTTCAAGGATATAATTTGTGAAGGTACTGTTGGGTTTAATGGGAAGTAGTACTAAGAGAAGAGGGGTGAATAAATACCTCTAAAACTTTTTCTTGTTCTTTAATCAATTAACCTTTGTAATTAATTGTATATCCATTCAATCTGATCTACACTATCTTTGTGTGAGTTATATCAATTCATAACATTAATAAACATATGAATCATTCATAGAAACATTCATGAACATAATTGACACATAACACAAGATATGATATCACAGCAAACTCCTGTTAGGAAGTAAAAACTACGGTGGGTATGACACCCACAAAACTTCACTATCTGCATATTGGAAGTGGATGGTTAAGGCTTACAATTTTGATCACTTCTGATGATCTACCCTATTAGGAGTATCGATGCAGACCTATTAAAGTCTAATTTTTTAGGATATTTTAGCAACACTGTTAAGTGTGCACCCGGTTAAAAGATTTTATAATGGACTGTTAAATCCACCTTTCTTGAAAGGATTTCTTACACTTTGGTTCACTTGTTAGAATGAAATCAAATTACAAATTGATCTGGTAAATGCAATCTCCTATTGTTGATACAAATCCTATGTAGTTCACATACAAAATAATATCACCTTAACTATGATTGAATAATACCTCTGATTATCAGTTTCCTCTGTTCTTGGTTCTGCTAACCAAATTCTTCTTTTTTTTCTCTAGTTCTTGAAACTCTCAATTCAATCCATAGATGTGCTCATCTATTCTCCTCTCTCTTAAACACACATTCTAATGAATGATTACATCATCTATTTATAGATGGATTGATTTCATCGAGTTGTGATAAAAACAATGTTAACTCTAAGATCAGGTTTACAACTTGCACCTAGATCTACTAGTCTATGTGTTTTAAATCAGTTAGACTGGTTAAAACACTTAGATTAATGTTTCTTGTTCCTAAAGAAATGGATTTAAAAATAATTAAATATACTATAAATAGAATACCCTTTCTTTATCTGACGTGGAAGTCAAATCCACTTTTTGCAGGCTACAACTGACTTTCGGTTTTGTCTTTCGGTCATGCTTGACTATCCTTCATTTTTTACTATCGGTTGCACTGAATTTGTTTTGTCAGTCTATACTGTAACTTGCATTTTGGGTTCCTCTTTGTCTCTCTGCATTATGGTTTCGGTTTACACACTACCTTGTGTCATCAGTTCTCTTTGTACTTAGTCATTCTTGGTGATCTTCTCATCTGATCTTCGATTTGCCCTTTACTGTCTTTCGGTGTAAGCTAATCGATATTTTTCTTTGAATACTAATGACAAATTAATGTCATCAATCTCCCCTTTGACATTAGTATCAAAAACTGATATGTGAAAAATACTAACAAAATATTAAGTATATACAACATATATAATCCTTAGTCATTTAATGACTCCCCCTATGTATATGTCGGTATATCTGTACATATTATATATTTTCCTTCTTTATATCATTGTACCTTTATGAATATACATATACATATCTACCTTTTTCCCATTTTGACTAAATGTACATAACATTTTCAATGATATTTTGTACAAGTATCATTTCCCCCTTTATTTGATATTAAGGGAAAAGGTCAATTACCTTAGAGCTTATCGAAAATGTGTGAGTAAGAAGACTTCATGTCTTCCATCATTTTATCCTATTTCTCCTTCAGATTTTCAAGAGCCATTTGCTCAAGTGTTATCTTGGCATGCATGTCATAGATGTTGTCTGCTACAGACATCTCGGGAGCTGCTATCAGTTGCCTTGCAGAACTGATATGTTGTTGTAGCAGTGTAAGATTTGGCAAAAGTTGAGCCTGTAGCTCAGTTAATTCTTCTCTAAATCATGTCTCTGCTTCCTACAACTCTTTCCTTAACCATTTTACTTCAATGATCTTTTCATAATTCAGTTTGACTACATTTTCTCCATCGGTTGTTAGGCTAATAGCACTGTTTGCTAGATTTGTATCTAGCTTTTCTATATTTTCACTATTTTCTTGAGTGAACTTTTCAATTGTTCTTATCTTTTGAATTAAGTTTATAGCTTCAGATATAATGGGGTCTAATTCAGATATGAACTCTGACATCTTTACCTTATTCTTGGCCACTTCTTGGCTAATGTTCTCTAAGAGATTTTTTTGATACGTCATTTCTACTCTCTCCTTAATGGCCTTCTCAGCATCAATATTATGAGTGGTGATGGCGTCGGTGAGGATAGCTAGTTGATCAATTATGGGCTTTCTTTGATCAATATCAACATCAGGTTCTGATGAATTTTATACCCTTCTTGTTTTGTCCTCTCTTTGGTGCAGGGGCTTTTCTCTTATAAGTCCTGACTTTTCCTTTCTTAAGAGGTGAAGGAGTAGAATCTTTAGATGTTTGGCTTCTGGTCCTTGAAGTAGCTGTAGTTCTTGGTCTCTTTGATGGTGGAGGAGGTGGTGATTCTAACTCTGTTTCCTCTAAGTCAGTCTTTTCTTCATCTTTACCGACAGACACTTGTTATTCAGTTTCCTCCTCTTGTTCTATCTCTTCATCTTTCTCAGCTTCTTCCTCGTCTGCAGATAGAATCTTCTTGAGATTCATTACCATTTTGTCCTTCTTTTTCACTATCTTTTTTACTACTAGGCCTGATTTAATTCTTGTCTTGGCCTCCTCATATGTGCCAAACCTTGGTTGTTTTTTGTCCAGTGGCTTATTGATTAAGGAATCAATTGCCTTAGTTGCAACATCAATGTTGATCTCATATTCTAGTGGTTGCAACCATTTTTTTCTTTCTACTATAGGTTTGATGTAAGTATGATCTGTGTCGACCATGAAGCATATCTCATCCTTATATTGCTCGATGAGTTTCTTGGGGATTCTTACCCTCTTTTGCATTCAGTCTTTGAAAACATTAATATACTCATCTATGATAGTTTCAAAATTATCTCCTAGAGCATCTATGTGCTCATTAATTTGCATGGTTACCGGCTTAGTCTTGTCCCATTTTACATCTCCAATAGATGGGAACTTTTCTTGAAAATAAAAGAAAATACACATGATTAATGAGCCAAACTTACTGGTGTTTGACTTTGCATTCCTAATTATTTTTAGGTTTTCCTTCAGCCGATTTAGGAGTAGCTCAAATAAGTCTTACTTTGTACCTTTCTTCAAAATTTTGTAAGCTATGTCCATAGCACCTGATAAAATACTATTTAATCTGCTGGCCTGGAAAAATTTATAGCCCAATATACATGCACCAAACTTAATCTCATCATCGGTGATTGTTGTCACCTTCAAGCCATAGTCTCTCATTTGGCTCCAGTCATGTTTTTATTCTCTACCTTCGGTGGATGCTTTAGTGCCTTTACTTTATCAGTTACAGGGTAACCGGTGATCGTATGGATGACATCTTAGGTGATTTCTTTTGGTTCATCCAACCATAACTTGTTGTTGTGTAGTCTGCTTAGGACTAACTAAATCCAATTGGTTTTGAAGACCTTAGGAAAATTTAGAGCATTGGTAAGCCCTTTTACCTCAATGTGCTTGTGTTCTTCCTTAAGGGTTCCATCATCGTTACAAATCTTCTGGTAAGCTTCTTCCATCTCTAACATTCCAATCTCTGCAATCTTGCAGTGTATGAAGGATCAGACATCTTCAACCAGCAAAACCCTAGCTAGTATGCGCGAAAACACACCAGCTTCATCGGGTTGTGAGGCAACCTCTGGATGAATCTTATATTTGGGTTCCTCACATGCATTGTTTTTAATGAGTTTGAACTCATCCTTCTTTTCTTTCTTAGCTTTTACAGATCATGATGTTGATGCCATTTTTTAGAAATTAGGGCTTCTGCGTAAATGCGTGAAAATACAGAATTGTTGGTGTGTAGAACTTATGACTGTGTTCGTAATGATCTATGAACTATTTTGAAATGCTTGTAGGTCGAGTCGTGATCGCTCTGCAACTTGGTTCCTTTCTGCTCAAAATTGCCTTCACTCACTCTACTCTAGGTGTCGTGACAAATGAGTCACTTCGATGCCCTATTTATAGCCATTTCCCTAAAATGCATGTAATAAATTCTCACCAACTCGTCAGTGTCTAAAGACTAAGTTCTTTGGTGATGTCTTTATTACCATCGGTGATGCTTATAATGTTTCTAACTAGTCAAAGTTGACTTAGCCTTTACCAATAGGTTTTGGTAACATAGACAACTTGTTCATTTTCTTTGTTTACCAATGTGGCTTGGTCAATACTAACAAATTTTTCCTATAACTGACGTCGCTCGGTAAATGTAGACAATCTTTCCTTTAAGTGTATACCGACAGGTTTCAGTATATATGCCCGAAGACATATTTTTCACATTTTTCAACAAGTATATCCATGATGCATCTTTCTTATGCTAATTTGGAATTATTTCATCATATTATGGAGCTGATGTAAAGTAATAGCTTAGGGTTAATGTAGTTCCATACTTACTTGTTCTTCTTAGGTGGGGTTGGTGATGTCACTGGATCCATTGGATGGGGTGTCACCATTTGCATTGCTCATTCTAGTTTCATCATTGCTTGAAGTTTTTCTCCACATCTTGTCTCTAGCCCTTTGGATATCTTCAATGGTGTTTCCATTGGGGTATGTGCTTGTTTCTGTCATTTGGTCTCTGCAGTCTTTTTTGAGATGACCAGCTTTATGAAAGTGTAAGCATGTCATTCTGGGGTTAGTCCATCCTCTAGAATTTTTACTCCATAGTCTCATACAATTTGGAGCAATGTGACCATATCTACCACATGTTGTACAGTTTGTCTAGGTATTATAGTCCCACACATATTGATTACTGATTCTCTTCAGTTGATATGGAGTTTCTTGACCTTTTGGCTGCCATTCTTGCCTTTTCTTTTTCCAGCATTCAAGACTTGTGTGCCCATTCATCTTTCATGTAGCACAGTATTTGTCCATGTAGGTTTCCTTCTTTGGTTGATCTATTTTAGATTTACATTCATATGCCTTATGTCCTTTCTTGTTACATTTATAATAGAATCCTATGAATGAAGGTATAGATTTAGGAATACCTTTCATTTTGCCTCTGCACACATTTGTTGTGTGACCTTGCTTTCCACAGTGTTTGCATGTAAGCTTTCTTGGTCTTGGATTTTCATAGATATTCTTTGGATCGGATTGATTTGATGATTCTCCATTTTCAGTGAAGCCTAGACTGTTGTTGTTGTTGACTCTCCGTTGGTCTTCCAGAAAATCATCCATTCTTTTATTGCTCTCTTCAGCCTTTCTGATAACTTCATTAAGTTGTTTCTGAATTCTAACCTCATGCTTTAGCTTTTCATTTTCTTCTCTTAGTTCACCAATAATCTGTATTCTTTCAATGAGTTCAACATTCATTCTATTTTTTTCTTGACTCATAAGAATAATTTGATTTGTGAGCTCATGGTGATGCTCAACATGTCTTTGAATTTTTAACTCCTTTTCTTTTAGTTTCTCTGTAATTTTCCTCCTATCATCAGTAGCTAGTGTTCTTTCTATTTCATCTTGTCTAGTAGAACTCATCACATCAATCATTCTAACCATCTAGGTCTCTTGACCGATTTACGGCATCTTTATTTTCTCTGTCTGATGTTGATTGATCTCCTTTAGATTTGTGACATTCTCTTCTGATGTATCTGATGCTTTGCTTGCATTTGATCCTGAAGACTCAAAGAAATCTGGAATCTCTTCTTCTTGATAATCCTTTTCATTGCTTCGAGTTTCCATTCCTTTCCTCTCATCAAGCAACTGTCTCTTAATGATTCTTGCTTCTTTATACTATTCATAGAACATATGTATCTCAAGATTTTTATTCTCAATTTTCTTATCAAAATTGTACTTCTCCATTGTATGATCTTTTCTCTTAAGCCTTTGAGCTTTCCAATAAGATACTTAGCTCTGATACCAATTGTTGGGTTTAATGGGAAGTATTACTAAGAGGGGAGGGGTGAATCAGTACCTATAAAAGTTTTTCTTGTTCTTTAATCAATTAACCTTTGTAATTAATTATATATCCATTCAATCCAATCTACACTATCTTTGTGTGAGTTATATAATTCATAACATTAATAAACATATGAATCATTCATAGAAACATTCATGAACATAATTGACACATAACACAAGATATGATATCGCAGAAAACTCCTGTCAGGAAGTAAAAACTATGGTGGGGATGGCACCCACAAAACTTCACTATCTGTAGATTGGAAGGGGTTGGTTAAGGCTTACAATTTTGATCACTTCTGATGATCTACCCTATTAGGAGTATCAGTGGAGACCTATTAAATTCTACTATGTTAGGAGCTTTTAGCAACACTGTTAAGTGTGCACTCGGTTAAGAGATTTTATAATGGACTGTTAAATCCACCTTTCTTGAAAGGATTTCTTACACTTTGCTTTGCTTGTTAGAATGACATCAAATTACAAATTGATCTGGTAAATGCAATCTCCTATTTCTAATATAGATCCTATGTAGTTCACATACAAAATAATATCACCTTAACTGTGATTGAATAATACCTCTGATTATCGGTTTCCTTTGTTCTTGGTTCTACTAACCAAATTCTTCTTTTTTTTCTCTAGTTCTTGAAACTCTCAATTCAATCCATAGATGTGCTCTTTCTATTCTCCTCTCTCTTACACACACATTCTAATGAATTATTACATCATCTATTTATACATGGATTGATTTCATCGAGTTGTGATAAAAATAGTCTATGTATTTTAAATTGGTTAGACTGATTAAAAAACTTACATTAATGTTTCTTGTCCCTAAAGAAATGGATTTAAAAACAATTAAATATCCTATAAATAGAATACCCTTGCTTTATCTGATGTGGAAGTCAGATCCACTTTTTGTGGACTGCAACTGACTTTTAGTTCTGTCTTTCGATCATGCTTGACTGTCCTTTGATTTTTACTGTCAGTTGCACTGAATCTGTTTTTTCGGTCTACACTGTAACTTGCATTTTGGGTTCCTCTTTGTCTCTCTGCATTGTGGTTTTTAGTTTACACACTGCCTTGTGTCATTGGTTCTCTCTGTACTTAGTCATTCTTGGTGATCTTCTCATCTGATCTTCGGTTTGCCCTTTACTATCTTTTGGTGTAAGCTTCCCGATATTGTTGTTTGAATACTAATGAAAAATTAATGTCATTAGGTACACCAGCTTCACTACCACCAAAGAGGGAGATAAGTCATCAAATTGACTTCATACCAGGAGAATCCTTGCCAAACCAAGCTGCATACAAGATGACACCAGAGAAGAACAAGGAGATAGCCAGGCAGGTGCAAGAGTTTTTGGATCAAGGATTGATTCAAAAAAGCATCAGCCCTTGAGTTGTCCCAGTGGCATTGGATCCTAAGAAGGGAGGTAATTGGAGGGTGTGTACTGATTCTAGGGCAATAAATATGATAAATATAAGGTATAGATTTCTAATTCCTAGAATAGAAGACTTGATGGATTTCTTGGGGGTGCTAAGTACTTCTCCAAAATTGACTTGAAGAGTGGGTACTATCAAATTAGGATGAAGGAAGGTGATGAGTGGAAGTCTACATTTAAGACTACAAAGGGGTTGTATGAGTGGTTATTTATGCGCTTTGGGCTTACCAATGCACCAAGCACCTTTATGAGGGTGATGAATGAGGTATTGAAGGACTATATAGGAGTTTTTGTAGTTTTCTATTTAGATGACATCCTCATATTCAGTAAAACTAAAGAGGATCGTATGAAACATTTGGAGTTAGTGTTGGAGAACTTGTAGGAGTAGAAATTCACCATAAACCTTGAGAAGAGTGAGTTCATGAAAGAAGAGTTAGTCTACCTTGGCTTTGTAGTTTCCAAGGGTCATTTGAAAATGGATAAAGAGAAAGTAGAGGCTATATTGAACTGGCCTACTCCTAAGACAGGGACAGAAGTTAGGATCTTCCATGGGTTATCCCAATTCTATGGGAATTTCATCAGGAGATTCAGTGAGATTTGTGCTCCAGTCCTAGAGACTATAAAAGGATGATTGAAAACAAAGTTTGTGTAGACCAAGGAAGCTAATGAGGGTTTGAGAGGTTGAAGAAGGAAGTGGCTACTCAGCCTATATTGTTGCTACCTAGCTTTGATAAACCATTCATTTTGGAGTGTGATGCAAGCAACATTGCAGTAGGAATTGTCCTAAGCCAAGAAGGCAGGCCTATGGCCTTTTTCAATGAAAGACTAAATGAGGCTAAGTCTAGGTACTCTTCCTATGACTTGGAGCTATATGCTCTTGTGCAAGCCTTAAAGAAGTGGAGGCTTATCTATTTCCTAAATATTTTTTTGTCTTTACAGATAACCAAGCATTGAGTTACATAAACACTCAAGACAAGCTTAGCTTGAGGTACATAAAATGGATGGAGTTCCTACAGTCATATACCTTCACTATAAAACATAAGAAGGGGGTGCAAAACAAAGTTGCAGATGCCCTTAGTAGGAGACTATTCACCATCCAAGAGATTTAGTTGCAAATTATAGGAGTTGAAGGTTTTAAGGACCTATATGAGGGAGATTCAGATTTCTTAGAGATTTACAAAGTGTGCAAAGATTTTGAGAATCAATTTCATAGTGATTTTGTAGATTATATATAGCAAAATGGGTTGCTATTCAAAGGAAATCAACTTTGTGTTCCAAAAGGTTCAATGAGGGAGAATCTCATTCAGGAGAAACATAATGGGAGCCTAAGTTGACACTTTCGACTAAATAAGACATTGGACTTAGTGGAAAGGTTCTATTGGTGGCCAAAGATGCAAAAGGAAGTGAGAAGATATGTGGAGCAGTGTGGCATATGTCAAAAGGCTAAAGGCACTTCATCAAATGCAGGACTTTACCAGCCATTACCTATCCCAAGTAGACCTTGGGAGTGCATAAGTATGGTCTTCATAGTGGGGTTACCTAGGACTCCAACTGGTTTAGACAATGTGTTTTTAGTGGTAGACAGGTTTAGTAAAATGAGTCACTTCATAACATGCAAAACAACACATGATGCAGGCCATATTGCCTACTTGTTCTTCAAGGAAATAGTGAGGATTCATGGCCTACCAATGAGAATTATTGTAGATAGGGATGTGAAGTTCATGGGTCACTTTTGGAAGACCCTATGGAAGAGAATAGGTACAAACTTATCTCATGGATCTTCCTATCATCCTCAAATGGATGGGCAGACTGAAGTAATCAATAGAGTTCTTGGAAAATTTCTTAGATGTTTGACAAAGGAGTATGGACAAGGATGAGAGAAAGTTATTCCACAGGCAGAATTTGCCTATAATGATAGCACAAATAGGACTATAGGCAAAAGTCCATTTGAGATTGTGTATGGGGCACATCCAAGGGGTGTGATGGAACTTAGAGACCTCAAAGGATATGAGGGAGTTAGTGGGCATGCTGATGAATTCGCACAATCAATGAAGGAAGTGCATGAACAAGTGAAAAAGACCTTAATGGAGACCAATCAGAATTTGAAGGCTAAAAGAGATGAGGGAAGAAGAGATTTGTAGTTTGAAGTTGGAGAGTTAGTAATGGTGTTCTTGAATAAGGAAACACTACAAAAGGCAATACCTAGTAAGCTACAGATGAAAAGAATTGAACCTTGCAAGATATTGGCTAAGTATGGGCCTAATGCTTATAAGGTGGATTTTCCCAAGGAGATGTCAATCTCTCCAATATTCAATGTGAAGGATTTGATCAAGTATAAGGGGCCAGATATAGATGAGTTGCAGTACATTACAGAGGTGTATAAGGATATGGGAGTTCAAGACTCTGGAACAAGTCAAGCCACAAGTGGAAAAGATATTGGATTCAATAGTAAAGAAGAAGACAAGACACAAAGTCTATATGGAGCATATAGTGAAGTGGAGACAACAACCAAAGTCAGAAGCCACTTGGAAAGCTGAGAGTGACTTCAAGAAGCATGGAATAAGTGAGGAGTTCCTGACACCACATGTACATTAACTTTCTTGTTGCAGGGGGAGGATGGTGCAAGAGCACCCTAAGGTCTTCAGATAGATCTTTAGAAATTTTTGGCTTGTAGGTTGGTTTGGCCAACCATCCATGAATAAGGACTAATCTATAAATTCCCTAGTGTGTTTTGAGGTGATTAGAGTTAGGAAAGATTAGGGTTTGTATATTGTTGAGTCTAGTTGATTCTAGGGGTCTAGAACCTAGAAGTAAACTCAAAAGTCAAAGGGTTGACCAAAGTCCCAAAGTGGGAATATTTTTAATTTTTTAATGTTATTAATTCATTTGAGGTGAATTGGTAAGGTTTGGAACCAATTAGGACCCTCAAAGGTGAGAAAGTGACATTTTGACAAAAGTTGTCAAAGTTGTAATGACAACTTTTCTTAGATTTTAGGAATTGGCTCTTATGATGACCAAATCCTTACCAGAGGGTATATATAGGTGGGATTGAAGTATATAAGGTTATTTAAACCCTAATCTGACAGTTAGATTTCATATTGTATGGACTGGTGTTTGAGAATAGCCAATTTGGCAGTGTAATTAAGCTACAGAGCCATCATACATTACATTATTGGATTGAATGGATTGAATGAAAGCATGGAGAGTGTCTCAAATGTAATTAGTAAGATATATTTGGAATTATTTTAGTTGATTGTTATTTTTGGTTAGGTTTTTTTTAATTTCTTGCATTTTGTAAGTTCACTGGCTAGTTTTGGTCCAGTCATGTAAAGAATGGATTTTCTTGGTGTTCCCATGGTTCAAACTCTATGACCACTTGGAATAAATTAGAGCCTTGTATATACTTTGTTGATATGGCTTATGGAGGGTGTGTGTGCAAGGGAAGCTTGAGAACTTTTGGGCCCTAGGCAAGTACTGGGTATTCTGGCTAGGGTGACTAAACAGTGCAGATGCAATGAAGGTTGCAGAGTGATTGGTATGTGCCAATCATGGATAGAGAAGTGTAGGGGCATGAAGTGCAGACCTTGTGATGTAAGGAGGAATTTTAAGGAAGTTAATTGATTATCTAAAGAATCCCAAGAAACCAAACTAGTCTTCATGCCCTAGAAACCCTTATTTTTAGGGGTTTGGTGAAAGTCCATTGTACGAACAAGATAGGAATCAGAGACCTAGAAAATCTTGAAGGGGAGGAAAAACCCACAAAGAATATACAATTTTTTTCTAGGGGTGTTATGGGGTTTTAGGAAGAAAATCACATTTTCAGTGATTAGGAGGGCTAATAGGCCTAAAAACGCTACAAGGCCTAAAAGACTAGTAATTTGGAACCTAATTGGGAAATGGATGAAAGTTCCACAAAATTGGAACCATAGGAGTTGGGTTAGACCTAAAAGGAGTTAGGAAACCAATCCATAAGAATTTAACACCATTTGGATTGTTAGATTATCAGGGAATCCATGAAAGAGTAGAGCTATAAAGAAGGGTTCAATGAAGTGTTTGAAGTTGTTGGAGAGCTCCTAGTGTGTTAGGGGATCAGAGATGCATCCTATAGTTAGGGTAGTGATAGAGACACTAAAATAAAACCAAGAGAAAGGTCTTAGAGAGAGATAGAAGGCTCTAGGAGAGGAGCTCCCCATCAAAGACCAAGAAATCTTACATGCAATCACTGTGGAAAGCAAGGCCATACATCAAATGTATGCAGAGGCAAAATGAAAGGTATTCCTAAATCTACATCTTCATTCATAGGATTTTGTTATAAATGTAAAAAGAAAGGACATAAAGCATATGAATGTAAGTCTGACATGAAACAACCAAAGAAGGAAACCTACATGGAAAAATACTGTCATACTTGCAAAATGAATGGGCACACAGCTCTTGAATGCTGGAAAAAGAAAAGGCAAGAGTGGAATCCTAAAGGTAAAGAAACTCCCTATCAACCGAAGAGAGTCGGTAACCAGTATGTATGGGACTTAAATACTTGGACAAATTGTACAACATGTGGAAGATTTGGTCACATAGTTGCAAACTGTATGAGACAGTGGACTAGAAAGTCTAGAGGGTGGACTAACCCCAAAATGGCATGCTTACACTATCATAAAGTTGGTCATCTCAAGAAATACTGCAGAGACCGAATGACAGAAACTAGCACATATCCCAGTGGAAATACCATTGAAGACATCCTGAGGGCAAGAGACAAAATGTGGAGAAAATCTTCAAACAATGATGAAGTTGGACCGAGAAATGCAAATGGTGACACCCCATCCAATGGATCCAGTGACATCACCACCCCCACCTAAGAAGAACAATTAAGTATGGAACTGCATTACCCCAAGTTATTATTTTACATCAATTCCATAATATGTTGATAAAATACCAAATTATCACAAGTAAAGATGCATCATGGTATTGCTTGTTAAAATCTATGATAACTATGTTATCAGGCATACATACCGAAATTTGTCGATACACACTCAAAGTTGAGACTGCCTACACTTACCAAGAAGTGTCGATTAAAATCAAAGTTACTAGTATAAATCAAGCCTCGTCAGTAACCGATAAGAGTGAACAAATGGTTTGCAATACCGAAACCCATCGGTAAACACAAGAGGTATAACAACCGCCCTGAAACATCATGTGGTCACCGAAGGAAAGTTTAAGTCTTAATCCATGAACTCCATCTTCACACACTGAGAAGTTGGTAAGTATTAATGACAAAAAATTTAGGTCAAACGACTAAAAAAAGGTGACTGGTCGGTCTCATTGTACACCATGACCAGAGTAGAGCGACGAAAGTGATTTTTGAGCAGAAAGCGATAGGATCACAGAGCGACCACAACTTGACATAGCTCACTCCTAAGAAGATCAGGAATAACACTTGTTGTATACAGTAAGTTTTATGACCACCAACAACTCTATTTCATGCATTTCACAAAAATCCCTAAATCTAAAAACTAGCCACGACATCAAGAATTGTGAAATTGAAGAACACTAAGAAGGATGAGTTCAAGCTCATCAAGAATTTGGCATGTGAGGAGCCAAACTACAAGATTCACCCTGAGGTTTCCTCACAACCCAAAGATGTTGGAGCATTCTCATGAATACCAGCTAGGGTTTTGCTTTTTGAGGACATTCGATCATTTATACACAGTAAGATTTCATAAATAGGTGATTCTAATGTTGAACAAGCTTATAAGAAGCTGTGCAACGAAGATGGAACATTGAAAGATGAGAATAAAAATATAGAAGTAAAAGGGCTCACTAATGCCCTAATGTTCCCAAAGGCATTCAAAAATGAGTGGATTCAGTTAGTACTAATTGGAATGCACAATTAGAAACTTTGATTGGATGAACCGAAGATGATAACCTGAGATGTTATCCATGCGGTCACCGGTTACCCTATAACCGAGAAGGTAAAAGAACTGAAGAATCCACCCAAGGCCAAGACTGAGAAGATCACATGAGCCAAATGGCATGGTAGAGGATTGAAATTTTCCATCATAACCGATGATGAGATGAAATTTGGTGCATGCGTTCTAGGCTACAAATTCTTCCAAGACAACAGAATGAACAACATAGGATTCGGTGTTGTGGACACAGCGTATAAGATTGTGAAGAAGGGAACATAGATGGACTTATCCAAACTTCTACTGAATCAGCTAGAAGATAATCTAAAGACTATAAGGAATGCAAAGTCAAACACATGTAAGTTTGGCTCACTCATAATGTGCATTTTCTTCTACTTTCAAGAAAAATTCCCATCGGTAGGAGATTTTAAATGGGATAGCACAAAACTAGTCACCATGTAGATCAATGAACATATAGCCTCACTAGGAGATAATTTTGAGATAGTCATGGATGAATACTTTACTGTAGTCAAAGACCGAATGCAAAAGAGGGTAAGGATCCCCGAACAACTCATTCAGAAGTATAAAGATGAATTGTGTTTCATGGTTGATATAGATCATACTTATATCAAGCTTTTTGTACTGAGGAAAACATGGCTTCAACCATTAGAATATGAGATAAACATTGATCTTGCATCTAAAACAATTGATGCCTTGTTAAATGAACCACTAGATAAGAAACAACCCAAGTTTGGAACATATGCAGAGGACAAAACAAGAATAAAATATAGCCTGGTTGTTAAGAAAATTGTCAGGAAAAAGGACAAAATGGTAAAGAATGTCAAGAAGATATTTTCAGCAACAAAGGAAGAAACTGAGTAGGAGGAAGAAATTGAAAAGGAGGAAGAAACCGAAGGAAAACTACCTATCGGTGAAGCTGAAGAAAAGAATGACTTTGAGGCCATAGAGCCAGATTCACCACCTCCTCCACCAACCAAGAAGCCAAGAACAACAGCTACTTCTAGAACAAGAAGTCAAACATCTAAGGATTCAAGTCCTTCACCTTTGAAGAAAGGAAAGGTAAGAACATACAAGAGGAAAGTGGCTACACCAAAGAGAGGGAAAAACAAAAGAGGAAGGAAGCTCATCAGAACCTGAGAAGAAATTGAAGACACCGAGCAAGATGAAGCTGTAGAGGCAAAAAATGTCAAGCTTAAAGCTCCAGAAAGAATTTATGACCTTTATAAATCTATTGCAAATTCAGGATCTATTATAGATTCTAAGATTAGAAGATGGTTGAAACTTGATCCAGAAGATCAGAACAAAGTTGAAGACACCATCATAGCAGAAATGTACAAGTTCAAATATGTATCGATTCAATTTGAAAGCAATAATGTACCAAGGGAAATCTTGGATAGACTATACTCTAGATGGACATTTTCTTTGAAGAGTGAGAAGGAAATAAGAGAAAGAGTACTTGTTACTCTCATTCCTTCTGAATCCAAGAAGGAAGAAATAGATGAGATGATGGAGAAACACAAAAAGGATTTCTCACCGAATTTGAGAGCCTACAAATTTCTCGAAGGGAAGATAATAGAGCTTCAATAGGAAAGCCATAAGAAATGGTGTAAAATTCTAAACAGACCTAATGAGGAAGAAATCCCTGAGAAAGAACTAAAACAGAAATATTTTGTTAAGGCAACTCAAGAATAGAACTTAATAAAAGATATAGAAGATGATACATCTGTTGAGTTAGACAAGGAAGAAGAAGACACAACCGACAACAATAATATAGATGTTGCAGATGAGTCATGGGCTGACACCACAAATGACAACATGGTGGATAACACTATCATTGACATTACTGATGATCCAACAGAGGAAATAAATAAAGATGAAGATGTCAATGTTGCAAAGGACACAACCGATGAGTAGGACACAATAGTTGATATTGCACAGGTGAACATACCATGAAACATGCCAATATTGATATAAGTTATCAATATTCTACAAGAAAAAGACAAGTCACCTGAAAAAGGCACTCCCGAGGATGCAGGAGAAGAGGAAAAGAAAGACAACACCGATGATCAAAAATACATCGGAGAAACTCACATACTAACCAATACTGATAAGGTTATAGGAGCAAATTCAAAATAGGCAGATGAAGACACAACAGAGAAGGATGCAGAAACAAAGAATGATGAAGCTGAGGACATCGATGAAGGAGATAAACCTAAAGATAGCACTCCTAAGTAAATTGACAAAGGTGCTACCGAAAATGTGAAGGTGAATGTGGAGACATCTACAGACACCCGACAAGCTAAAACTGATACACAGCAGCAAAAAGAAGCACAATAGGTAACTTCATCAAGCACAACTAATAAAGCCAACAAATTGGCAATGGTTTTACATTCAAGTGCTACACAAAAGAAGAAGAAGAAATCAAAGTAGAATAAGTTGGAGTTCACTTTGGATGAAATCATTGAGATACCAAAATGTGACCCAACTACACTTGATTTTGACGTATTACAAGAATACGGTGAAATATACCAAAGGAAGGCATTATAGGAGAATCTGAGGAAAAAACACTGAGACTCAATGGTACTGGAAACAACTAGGGACATCTTGCACCAGATTGTACCCGATGTTGATATTGATCAAAAAAATCCAATTCTTGATCAATTAGCCACTCTAACCGAAGTAATAACAACACAGAATATTGATGCAGAGAAGGCAATTGAAGAGAGAGCTGAGCAGAAGTACCAGTAGAAACTCATTGAAAACATAAGCCAAGAAGTGGAAATCAAAAAGGTAAAGCTTTCAAAATTCATTACTGAATTAGATCCAATTATAACTGAATCTATTTCCTTGATTAAACAATTGAGCACATTGGAAAATTTCACTAAAGAGAATAGTGACAACATAGAAAAGTTAGATACAGATCTATCTAATAGTGCTCAAAGCTTAACCATCGATGGAGACAATGAAATTAAGTTACATTATGAGAAGATCGTTGAAATAAAGAGGTTAAGGTAGGAACTGTGGGAAGCATAGACACACTTCAGGGAAGAATTCACCAAGATCCAAGCTCAACTTCTACTGAATCTAACACTGCTTCAACAGCACATCAGTTTAGCAAGGCAACTAATAGTGACCCCAGAGATGTCTGTAGTAGACAACATCTATGATATGCACTCTAAGATCACACTCGAGCACATGGATCTAGAAAACTTAAAGGAGTAATGGGAGAAAATGATGGAAGACATGAATTCTTCACACTCCCACATTTTTTATAAGCTCTAAGGTATAGACCATTGCCCTTAATATCAAAAAAGGGGGAAAATAATATGTATTTAGATATTGAGATGGGAAAATGATATATGGAAAATGTTATGTATATGTATATTCATATGGTAAAATGATATGTACATATAGGCAGGCACTGTACAATACTACCGAAAATAATGATATACCGGCATATACTTTGGGGGATTCATTAAATGACTAAGGATTATATATGTTGTACATACTTAATATTTTGTTAGTATTTTGCACATATCAATTTTTGATACTAATGTTAAAGGGGGATATTGATGACATTAATTTGTCATTAGTATAAAAAAAACACTTTCGGTAAGCATACACCGAAAGACATGACAAAGAGAAAACCAAAAAATCAGATATAAAGAGATCACCAAAAATGACCAAGTACAGAGAGAACCGACAACACAACTTTGTATGTACACCAAAAATGGAAATTAAAAAGGATAAAGAGGAACCCGACAAAGGAACCCAACATGAAGGATACAGTGCAAATTGAGAGACAATTAAAGAGAAAACTGAGAGAACAAAACTGAAAGACAGTCAACTAATTTTAGAAGCATAACCGACTGTCTGGAATTGAGAATCGGTTGCAGCCCGCAAAAAGTGGATCTGAGTTCCATGTCAGATAAAGTAGTCTTATTCTATTTATAGAATCTTGATTTTTTTTAAATCCATTTCTTTAGGGACAAGAAACATGAATGTAAGTGCTTTAATTAGTCTAACTGATTTAAAACACATAGACTAGGAGATCAAGGTAAAGTTGTAAACCTGATCTTAGAGTTAACATTGTTTTTCATGAAACTTGATAATGTCAATCCATCTTATAAATAGATGATACAATAATTCATAAAAAGGAAGGATGTGAATATAGAAGAGAGGATGAATGAAGCCTACGAGCACATCTATGGATCAGATTGAAAGTTTCAAGAACCATAACTGCAAAAGGTGAATTTGGTTAGCAAGAACCAAGAACAGAGGCTACGGAGAATCAGAGGTATTATTCAATCACATTAGGTGATAATAATATTCATGTAAACTTAAATGGATCTGTATCAGTGATAGGAGATTGAATTTACCAATTCAAATTGTAATTTTCTATCATTCCAACAACTGGAGCAAAGTGTAAAAATCCTTTCAAGGAAGGTGGACTTAACAGTCCAACTACAAATCTCTTAACCTAGTGCACACTCAACAGTGTTGCTAAAGCTCTTAATCGAGTAGAATTTAATAGGTCTCCACAGATACTCTTAACTAGGTAGATCATCATAAGTGATCAAATTGTAAGCCTTAACCAGCTCCTTCCAATCTCCAAATAGTGAAGATTTTGTGGGTGTCATCCCCACCATAGTTTTTACTTCCTAACAGGAGTTTTCTGTGATATCATATCTTATGTTATGTGTCAATTACTTTCATGAATTTTTCTATGAATGTTCACATGTATGTTAAGTTAATGAATTGATATAACTCACATCAAGATAGTATAGATCAGATGATTGGTTATAAAATTGATTACAAAAGGTTAATTGATTAAAGGATACAAAATTTTTAGAGGTACTGATTTGCCCCTCCCCTCTCAGTACACACTTCCCATTAATTCCAACATATCCATTATGTAGGTAGCTTCAGGGAATGCAACTATTTTGACCTCAATATATGTAAGGGTTCCTATCACAAGAACTTCTCTTTTGTCCATTGCGTAACAGCTTTCAGTAGGAGTAGTGACTTAGATTCCTAATTCCTTCATGACCTGATATGACATTACATTGGTTGCATCACTAGAGTCTATCATGCAATTCTTGACTAGTAAGTGATTTATCATCAAGGTCACATAAAAGGGATCAACTGACAATGGTTCTTGAGTAATAACATTGCCAATGCAAATATCAGAGATTTCCTTACCCTTCTCTGACCCTTTTATATATTTTTCTTTTTCATTGGCTGATGGAACTTCCATTTTATCATTCTTCAATGTCAAGGACTCTTCTTCTTGGTTTGACATAGGAATACCATCTATTTCTCTCAATAGTGCAAGTGCAGCTTCGTTATGCTTTTTTATTTTCAGCATCTCCATCAATGAGACTGAAACTTTCATTTGAGTAAGATCATGTTTCATGTCAAATATGGGTAACTCAGAAGATATATCGCCTATCTTTTTCCCTCTCTTGGCATTATTAGTAACCACTTGTTCTTCAGTTTTGGTTTCCTCTTTTTCCTTAGAAGCCGGGGAAAATTCTTCTAATTTGTTTTATTGACTTTCTTTAGCAGGAGAATTTGCAGTTACTTTAAGGGAATCTTTTTTGATGTATGTAGGAGAAGACTTGCCTTGATTACACTCCACTCTTCTATTTCTCAAATTATAAGCATCCTTGGCTTGATTGATTTCTTCAATAGTCAAGGATCTTTTCTCCTCATCAGTTGGTAATTTGAAATGGGAATTTGCCTTATCATCCCCTACTACATTCATAGTCATCTGTGGAAAGGTATCAGCCTCATCATTTGAATCAGAAACTAAGGATTGTTGATACTCTAAATATTTCCCTCTTGTAGAAGGAGTATTGACTTGAGGCTCATCTTTATTTGAAGACCGTGGATAAGGTCTTCTCATAGTAAACATATTAACATCAGGACCTTCTTGTCATGAATCAGTCTGTTCACTTCTCTCCCCCATTTGATCTGCTAGGGATTGAGCTACAACACATTGGTAGGAATAATGTGGCATGTTGCAAGTAGTACACCAAGGAGTGTTTTCTACATAATTAGTGATATTCATTTTCAAAGGATCGGGGGTTTCTTTATCTTTTCAGTTTTCTTGTTCCTCCGGGATAGGCTTTCCATTATTCCAATTTTTTTGCATGGATAATCCCTTAAATTAGGTTGTTTATCAAACCTTTGGTTTTGGTACTTGTTATCATGGTAACCCTTGTCATTTTTATCCATTTTGGCAGTGAGATCTTTTACTGCACTCACTAATTTATCAACCATGTCATCTTCCTTGACAAGTTTGCTTGCTTGTCCCCTTTCTTTACAAATTTTATTATCATTTGTCTTCCCGCAATTTCCTGATGTTTTTCTATTGCTCTTAATGTTAATAGAAACTTTGTAGGCTTCTCTTAGGCTTGTTGGGTTCTTATCCCTTAGAAAATAAGATATCTTCTCATCAGCAGCATTAAAATAAGTTGTCAAACATACTTCCTCATCTAACCTTAGTACTTCAAAAAGTTTATTCATGGCCTTTTGAAACCTATTATTAAATTATGTCATGCCCTCATTAGGGAACTTCTTGATGTTGTTAAATTCATTCAACATATATCCAGAGTTCACATATTGTTTGTATTGTTCCCTAAAGGATTTTACAAACTCTTCCCATGATGCAATGCTATCATTTGGTAAATTTCTAAACTAATCCCTAGCATCTTCAACTAAAGATTGAATAAAAAGCTTCATAATGACATCTTCATTTTCTATTTCAAAATCAGTTATCTTGTCTGTAAAATCTTTCAGATGTTCTTCACAAGTTATGATTTTATTTCTTGTGAACCTTGGGATTTTGTCTCTTACCTCATTGGGGATCACATTTGGGTGACCCAAAATTCCATCAAAGAATAGGGGTTGATATTTGTCAAGACAAATAGGACTCCTTTGAAATTTTCCTAGAGTGTTGTTTGCATTTGGGTCTGATGCTCCTCCTTGATTTTGAGTAGGAAGGGGAAAACCTTTCTTCATACCAGAGCTTTGAGTATTCAAACCAAAACCAGCAGGTTTTGCACTTGTATTTGGACCAGAAGTTTGAGTACTTGGGCCAGTATCACAGCTTATTGAGTCCTCTTCATTTACTATCAAATATGCATCAACTGACTCTTCCTTTTCAAATATTGACCCTTTTTCATCAGTCTTGATTTTATTCTCATCCTAATTTCCCATTTCAAAAATTATTTCAACACCTTTTTCTTTTATTATGTCTTTGCAAATATCAGACCAACTTCTACTAGACTGGATAAGTTGATGACTATATTCTAAAGGATTCAATTTTTTATATCTTAATATCGTTGGCTTAACTTGTTAGTATAGAATTTATCCTTCTTCCTTTCTTGCATCAACTTCAACAACAATTACATTTCAGGCCTTCTACATGTGATTTAGATATTGTTGGTGTAGTACCTTGTTGAGGTTGATTCCTTGTCTATGTTTGCATGATCTAGTCTGACTTGGTTCAATCTAGGTGATATGATAATTTGTTCCTTTTTTATTCAGATGGAAAATTTTCCTCTTTCTCTTTGATCCTAATCCAACTTCACTTCTAAAATTATTCAGAATCTTGCATCCTTCATTATTGAAGTGTAGAGTGTATCCTTCTTCAACTAATCGACCAACACCCAGAATATTGTAAGTTAAACCAACAATATGCAACACATTATCTATTGTGTTCTCTTTATCTAAGATAATAGTACCTCTTCCTCTAATTCTCCCTTCAGTGTTGTCACTCCATCTAACAATTCCACCATCATATTCTTCATACTTCATAAAATCTCTTATATCACTAGTCATATGATGTGAACATCCATTGTCTATCAGCCAAACATTTTTCTTACTCCTTTGAATGAATGATACATTTTCTTATTCAACAACACAACTCATGGAGTTCTAAAAGTCAACATTTTCAACAACACTACATGTAGAGACATTTCTAGCAGAGATAGCATTGAACTTTGTCTTCTCAATAACACAATCATCATGAACATTACTCACAATATCTCTACCATAATATTTTGTAAAAGTGTGAATTGTAGTATTATTACCTTCAAATTTATCTACCCTCTTGACTGTACCACTTTCATGCATCTCAAATTCTATAGATTTTTTCATATTATCATTCATATCATTTGAGTAGCTACTACCAATATTTCATTTATCTTCTTTGACATTCTAAGTAGTTAGAATTATCTCATCTTTTAGAGTAGTTGAGAATTCATCCTTGAACACACTATTATCAAAAACATTAGTCATGACATCTTGAAAAGATTGTTAGCATTATCATTTGACATCATATCTCTACTGTTAGATTCATTTTCCATAATTGCAACAAAAAAATTCTATCTTCACTCTCAACATTACCAGATTCAACAGCAGTGACTCCTTCATCGTTAGTAGCATAATAGAACTTATTCTCATCTTTAGGATTGTCATACTTATGCTTATCAAATATCTTCAAACATCTAGATGGATAATGTCCAACATTTTTATACCAAAATCATTTAAAGGGCATTTTTCCTTTGTACTTACCAGAAGCTTTTGATAGTCTCCTTGCAACCAGTGCTTCCAATTCTTTAAGCTCTCTTTCTTCTTCTTCAAGATCTCTTATTTATTTTTCATATTTTGATACTCTTCTTATAGATCCTTCTCCTTGATCTAATCTATGCATGTCTCTTCTTGATATAGTATCCTTAAAATTTGATTCAATTTTGGGTAGAGAATTACAAAACTCGCTCATCTCAAAAGAAGATAGCTTTCCAACCAAAATATCTATTGTCACAACAACAACAGTTCTTATTTCTTCAATAGTTGTAACTTTGATTTTGTAAGCTGGGGGCAAAGACCTTAGTACCTTTGAAACAATTTCACCTTCATCTAATACACTTCCAACACATCTAATGCTACAGACTAATTCATTTATCTTCAACATATAATAGTTGATATTCTTATCTACGGATATTCTTAGAAATTCATCCCTTCCTTGTAGAATTTGTAACTTGGATTTCTTGACACATGCATCACCTTCATGAAGAGTCTCTAGATTTTTCCAGATATCATGAGCAATCTATAATTCCATCACATTTGTGTACTCTATATCTCATAGAGCACTTAGTAATGATTCATTTTCTCTTATTTTGTACTCAAATTGCTTCTTCTCATCTGATGTATTCGTAGATAGATATTTAGGTGGAGTGTAGGATTTATTTGTGATGGTCCAATATTATTCTCCAATGCATCTTAGATGAGTGATCATCCATCCTTCCAATATAGGGTAGTTTTTTCCTTCAAACCTAGGACTATCCTTATTGTAAGTTGTCATATCTGATCTCCATCAAGCTATTAGGATTCCTTCAAGGGACCAAATCTCTGATACCATTTTTTGAAAATATGGAAATGAACTAAGAGAGGGGTGAATTAGTTGTTACCAAAACATTAAAACTATTGTAGATTTGCTTCTATGCAAATAGTTGACTGTATGTTTGTCATTGATGATAACATATAGCATATAGTAGTGAGATATATTCACTTTTTCAGTATGGACATATAGAAGCATTGCGCGGTTGTTTTTATGTTTCATACATAGTTACTATACCATGTACATACACGTAGGTTCAGATGTTCAGTAACAGTTGAGTTATGTTACTTTGTTTGCCAGACACAGTTTTCAGAAGATTGTTTTCAGAAAGCCGACAGTAATTTTATTGATTCTTCAGTTGCGTTTATCTATGGGATATGCATGTTCAGATTCATGTTTAGTTATGATTCTAAGTTAATTGACCAAATTCTCTAATCATGTTTCATCCAAATCATGACGTTTGGGTAATTTTGGTGGAGCCGACAATGTGAAGTGATGCGTCTATTCAGTTTGAGTTGCGTGATTCTAATTATGTTGCGTGCTTGGTTTGGCCAACAAAAGAAGCATTGAAGGGATTCCTAAAGCTGACAAAGATCATATATTTTGGATAATATACTTATAGCAGATCATTTGAAGATCACCAAGTGTGAATGACAAGAAAAGAAACAGAAAAAGGACAGAACAGAATGTTGATTGTTTTGGGACAGTAAATCCATTTCATTCATCAGATAAAGACCTGTGTGAAGAAGCAAAGAGTATATACAATTCATTGGAACTGATCAAGATAGCAGGTCTACTCAAATAGTTCATTATTAGATATAGTGTATATTTTTTTTACTGAAGGTTGTAGCCTTCATCATATTAGCAGTGAGCTTTTGGATAGTGAGTCCTCACCCCTAACAGGGTTATTTGTAAAAGACTCCTAATAGGGTTTGACCCTTAACCAAGTCACTGTACTTATTGCATTGTAAAGAACAACTCCTAATAGGGTTGTAAGATCTTCTAACAGGGATTATTATACTCAAGTACAACTCTTTGTGGGTGCTAATTCCCACCAGGGTTTTTACCTAGTTTAGTTTCCCCATAACCAAAATTGTGGTGTTCTATTTTTTTTATCTTAAATGTGTATGTTCTTATGATATTCTATAATTAATTGGAGAAAATAATTTAACTTACTGATAACTGATTCACCCCCCCC
>MU226176.1:2708284-2739447 GCA_018584345.1 Thuja plicata
AATTAGCAAAAAGAGAAATGTCAGAGGCTTACCAACAATGACCAAGCCCGACAACATCATGTGTAAAAACTGTCAAAAAGGTAAAATGACAAAGTCTAGTTTCAAAAGCAAAACTCATACATCTGATACAATTCTAGAATTAGTCCATACTGATTTATGTGGACCTATGCGGACAAAGAGTTATTATGGAGATAGATATTTTATTCTCTTTGTTGATGATTACTCTAGAATGATGACAGTCATGTTTCTAAAAGATAAATTTGAAGCATTCAAGATGTTTAAATGGTATAAGGCATTGGTAGAGAAACAAAGTGGTAAGGATCTAAAATATTTAAGATCAGATAGAGGAGGTGAGTTTATATCAGATGAATTCACTAACTTTTGTAATGAGCATGGTATAAAAAGATAGGTTTCTGCACCAAGAACACCACAGCAAAATGGGATTGTTGAAAGAAGGAACAGATCAATAGTTGACTATGCTAGAACACTGATGATAGAAAAAGGAATCACCCAAATATTTTTGAGAGAAGCTATCAGCACTACTGTCTACACACTAAACAGAGTACAACTAAAGAAAGACACCAAGAAGACACCTTATGAACTATGATATAGATACACACCCAATGTGAGTTATTTCAAAAAATTTGGCAGTCAATGTTATATCTTAAAGGATGATAGAAATGGAAAAATTGACTCCAAGACTGATGAAGGAATTTTTCTGGGGTACTCTACCAAGAGCAAGGCTTACAAATGTCTAAACAAAGTCTCTAACAAAATTATTGAAAGTGCAAATGTAAAGATAGATGAATTTGCAGAGAAGAATGAACAAGAAAGCACTAAAGAACCAGAGGATTACAATAAGTTTAGTTACAAAGAGGAACCTGAAACTCTACCCTACCAACAATGTAGAGCACCTGAGCTGCAAATCACTACTCCAGAACATCAGGCTACAAATACCGACGATCAGGATAATGATCAAGAAAATGTGCAAGGTGATGAAGAACAGAATGAAGATCAAAATAATGATCAAGCTAATAGACAAAGGACTATACCTATTCTTGCAAGATATGTAAGGAAGAACCATCTAGAGGACCAGATCATATGAGATAAGAAATTTGGTACAAGAACAAGATGTAAGTCTTTAAACCCAAGTTGCTTAATTTGCGTGTTTGAGCCAAAATCTGTCAATGCTTCTCTAGATAATGAGGAATGGATAAGTGCTATGAATGAAGAGATTGAGCAGATTGAAAAGAACAAAACATGGTCACTTGTGCCAAGACAAGATGAAAAGAATGTCATCGGTACAAAATGGATATTCAGGAATAAGCTAAATGAGAATGGAGAAGTCACAAGGAACAAAGCAAGACTAGTATGCAAAGGGTATGCACAAGAGGAAGGTATAGACTATGGAGAGACATTTGCACCTATTGCTAGGCTAGAAGGAGTAAGGATACTACTTGCTTATGCTACATATAAAGGATTCAAAGTATATCAAATGGATGTCAAGTCAGCATTCCTAAATGGAATACTTGAAGAAGAGGTATACATTGAGCAACCAGGAGGGTTTGTAGATCCAAACAAGAGAAACATGGTATGTAGACTTCACAAAGCCTTGTATGGATTAAAACAAGCTCCAAGAGCCTAGTATGAATGAATTCATTCCTATCTAATAAGTATTGGATTCATAAGGACTAGTAAAAATAATAATATTTATTTAAAAGAAGATACTGATGCTAACACTTTTATTACTAAAATATTTGTTGATGACATCGTATTTAGAGGCAATAATATGCTATTAAAATCATTTGCTAATGAGATAAGTAAAGATTTAGAGATGTCTATGTTTGGAGAGATCAAGTTCTTTCTTGGTCTACAGATCATTCAACAAAGTGAAGGTATTTTCATTACACAGTCCAAGTACATCAAAGAGGTCCTGAAGATATTCAAGATGGAAGAATCCAAACTAGTTGGAACACTGATGGCTACTGGAAGTAAGTTAACAAAGGAGGACAAGAAAACATAGGTAAATCAAACTTTGTACAAATCAATGATTGGAAAACTCATGTATGTTGTACACACTAGACCAGATATTGCACATGCAGTAGGAATTGGTGCTAGATTTTCTTCTAACCCCAAGGAATCACACATGACTGTTGTGAAAAGAATCCTAAGATATCTGAAGAATACTAAGGAATTCATCTTATGGTATAGAAGAGAAGGAAAATTTCAACTAAAGGTGTTTACCGATGTTGATTGGGCTGGAAATCTTGATGACAGAAAGAGCACAACTAGAGGAGCATTCTTTATGGGTGACAGACTTGTCACATGGATCAGTAAGAAGCAAGGATGCATCTCTCAGTCTACTACAGAAGTAGAGTATGTTGCTACTACTGCAAATTGCTCAAATATTGCATAGATAAAACAATTGCTGGAAGGTATGCATATGAAGATCTTAGAACCAGTGATTATCTATTGTGATAACACCAGTGCAATAAACATTTCCAAGAATCTAGTCATGCATGCAAAGACTAAACACATTGCAATCAAGTATTATTATTTAAGAGAACAAGTTCAAGAGAAAGAAGTGACACTTGAGTATGTGCAATCAAAAGAATAGTTGGTCGATATCTTCACCAAGCCACTGCCAAAAGATACATTTGAGTACCTGAGAAAGAGACTAGGGTTCAAACCCTTGTCTGCCAGTCAGTAAAAGACCAAAGGCTGCATCAACCTATATATTATTAGAATATCAGAAATGTTGATGCAAGCAAAGAGAAGAACTTCAAAGCTACATCTATATACAGATAGATATATATCAGAACCAAGCACCAGAGCATAATGTTGTATTGTTGATGGATAAGGGAAATTCAAGGAATATATTATGGATAATAGGAAAATGATTATTTGACATGAATATCAGATATTTGAAACAATTGGCAACAAACACTGTTTCAATATTTGATTGGCATTGTTGTCAAAGGGAGAGAGATTATCCATAATATCACATTCTTCTGAGAAAAGGAAGAGAGATTATCCACTATCAGATCACTCCAACAGGGAGAGATTATATCCTAAGGGAGAGAAAATTGTATTACACAAAGAGAAAGTTGTTGATAAGAGGAAAAGACATCAAAACACAAGAACAGTCAGAAGGAGAGAAATTGACACCAGAGGAGATTCAACACATCAAAAAAAAGAAAGCTGTAAGAATCAAATCTAAGCTAAAATAGAGCTTACCAAAGTTCAAACATTTATCAGTTATCAAACAAAGATTGGTAGTTTGATGAATCTCAACAATTGTATTTCATATTGTATTAGAAATAATATAGTGTGATAATATAAGTTTTGTTGCCATCAATGCCAAAGGGAGAGATTGATGACATATAACTAATTGAATGTTTGATAATGTTAAGTTGTTCAGATAAAACAAGGCATTAAATCAGTTAATGATTTGTATTGTCATTGATGTCAACTTAATATCATATGTATGGTCATGTACATAATTCCAAAGAATTCAGAGAATCAATGGAACAAAGGTTATGCTTTTAGAAATGCATAAAATTCAAGTATTCACTAAGTGATAGACAACACCGACGGAGTGCATACCATCAATAAAGCCAAAGAAGAAAAGTTACAGCGATACCCGATGAGCTGAAGACAGTGTTGTCTAACAAAGAAAAACCACAGGTTGCCCGACGAGCTGAAAACACAGTTACCTGATAAGTAAAATCCAATGATGCCCAACGGATGGAGATCCCAAAGCTAACTGGAGTCACACCGGCAGAACTGGCAGTTGTAACCGAAGACTAACTAAAGAGTTGACCGACGGAACAGAGAGTTCATAAAATGACAAAATATCTAGCTGGCAAGAGCTAAAGGACTTAATTGGTTGTTTTCATTGTTTTATTTGAGAAAAGTTAAGTGATTGATTTAAAGCTAATTTGTACAGTTGGAAAGAAGACAACTACGAGATAAATCAGGAGTTATGCTTTAAATTAGATTGGTTGGATTGTTTTTCATGCCAAGAGCCAAGAATCAAGAATCAAGAATTAAGGAATATCATGTCTATATAAGAGACAATCTTAATTCATTTCCTTATCACATTCATGGAAAAGGGATTAAGGGGAGTGAATCAAAAGAGGATGCTGAAGAGAAACTGATGAAGGATAACTTCATACAATCCTGATCAATCAAGTTGAGGGAGAGCTAAAGAATTATGTAGACACCAAAAAACAGTGAGCATAGCATCACAGAGCAGAAAGTGTGGAGTACAAAGAATTAAATTGATATATTGATCAGGGAGGTAATGTACTTAAATAGATCTAAAAATCTCCAATTCAAAGTTGCATTAGAAACAGGTCATATTGTTTTAGTTTAACCATTGAAGCATCAAATTTCTTAACAGAGAAGGACTTAATAGTCTTCTATATATTGAGGTACATCCCAAGGAGTGCTAAAAAGGTTGATTCATGACAGTAGCACTAGATTTTCCTAAAGCCTATTGAAAGTCTAAGAAAGAGGCTGATTCAAGGATGGTAGCAAACTAAGTTTCTCGATACTAAGTGACAACCTATATGTATTAAATCCTTTAACAAGGTCACACCTAACAGTTTGTTTATAACCTTTAACAGGGTTGGCTCTTAACAGGGCTCACTTCAGAAGAGTGAAAATTTGGGGTACCGGTCCCAGTGGTTTTTTCCCTCAACAGGGTTTCCACATTAAAATCCAAGTGTTATGTGTGTATGGTTTATTACTTTATTTTTTTACATTTCACATATGCATTTCTAGATATATCGGTATACTCTACTTATTTACTGTATTTTGGTAAATAGTTATACTGCATATCAGTAATCAAAGAGAATAAGGACAGACAAGGAAAACTGACAGACAGTTAATCATTATAAGTATTTCATGGCATGCATCTTGTAGGGACTTAATAATCTGAGGTTTATTTGATTGGTAGTTAGTTATTAAAAGGATAAATTTTTTAGGCCACTGATTCACCCCCCCTCTTAGTTATTACTAACAATTATCATTTTGAAGATGGTATAACTGATGATGATTCAAGAGAAGATGAAATGGGATTTGTTGCAATTAAAGATAATGAAAAAACGATTGAAACAATAGAAATTAAAGATGAAAAGAAAGCACAAGAATTGGCTTTATTTTCACAAGCTGACATAAGAACAAACTGGATCATAGATAGTGGGTGTTCACATCACATGACAGGTGACAAAGATAGATTTGTACATCTAGACAAGTACAAAGGTGGCATGGTAAGATTTGGAGATAACACTCCCAAACCTATCATGGGCAGAGGATCTATCACCTTAGATGGAAAGAACAAGATAGATGATGGTCTTTATGTTGATGGTTTGCATCATAACTTACTAAGTGTTGGACAATTGTTAGATAAAGGATATCAGTTGAAATTCAAAAATAACAGATGCATTATTAACAAAAAATAAGGAGACATGATTGCATCAGGCTCAAATACCAAAGGTAATGTTTTTCAGCTTTACTCCGAAGTAAGTTGTTTTGTTGCAAAAGTGGATGACAGTTGGCTTTGGCACAAAAGACTTTGTCATATCAATTTTGACAACATAGTGAAGATAATTAATGTAAAGGCAGTAAGAGACCTTCCTAGTATTGCAAGACTAGTTGGTACTATGTGCAGGGAATGTGTGATGGGAAAGCATGTGAGAACCTCATTCAAAGGCAAACAGAACTCTGTAGAGAACAAACTAGATCTAATACATACAAACCTATGTGGACCTACTCAAACAAGATCATACTATGGTGAAAGGTATTTTATTTTGTTTGTTGATGATTTCTCAAGGATGATGTGGGTTGCATTCTTAAAAGACAAATCTGAAGCTTTTGAGAAGTTCAAAATATTCAAAGCTAAAGTTTAAAATTAATCTGGATTAAAAATAAAATGTCTGAGATCTAATAGAGGAAGAGAATTCACCTCTGATAAGTTTCTTGAGTACTGCAAAGAACATGGTATCAAAAGAAAACTAAGTGCACCCAGAACCCCTCAACAAAATGGAATTGCAGAAAGGAAGAACATGATAATACTTGACACAGCGCACACTATCATGATTGAAGGGAAAGTTGCACACACCGATTGGAGAGATGTAGTCAATACAGTAGCCTATACTATCAACCAAATTCAACTAAGACCAGGTGCAGACCAAACACCTTATGAACTTTGGTTTGGTAATGTACCTACAGTAAAACACTTCAAAATATTTGGAAGCAAGTGCTACATTAAGAGAGATGATGGTGTTAGAAAATTTGATGCTAGAAGCAATGAAGGTATTTTTATTGGTTACTCTACTAAGAGCAAAGCTTATAGATGTTTCAATTTAAGGTTGAAGAAAATTATTGAGAGTGTACATGTGAAGATTGATGAGAATTTCATGATTCAAGAGAGATATTATGAATATGCACCTATGATTGAAGATGAACCTAGACCTATCAATAAGGATACACTTATTGAAGAAATATTTGACTGTATTGATGTATCATGCAATAACCCTGAACCAAGTCAAGAAGAATCACAGATTATAGATGAGAATGTCACACCTAAAATATCAAAACACACATCTAAATATCACTCTAAAGAGGATATCATTGGAGATTAGAGCAGTAAAATATTTACAAGATCCAGAGCAAAAGGTTCAACCATTGATGAAGAGGTATGCTTACTTTCACAGATTGAACCCTTAAGTGTTGAAGATGCGTGTAATAATTCAGATTGGAAAAGTGCAATGCAAGAAGAATTAGATCAAATAATGAAGAATGACACATGGAAATTGGTCCCTAGACCTTGTGACAAGAACTTGATTGGAACTAAGTGGATATTCAGAAACAAAATGAATGAAGATGGGACGATGATAAGAAATAAAGCAAGATTGGTATGTAAAGGATATGCGCAAAGAGAAGGAATTGACTATTCTGATACATTTTCCCTTGTGAGAAGACTGGAAGCTATAAAGTTATTTTTAGCCTATGCAACATTCAAGAACTTCAAAGTTTATCAGATGGATGTCAAGTCAGCTTTCCTGAATGGTGACTTGAAGGAAGAAGTCTACATAGAGCAGCCAGAAGGATTCAAACTTTCAGACAAACTAGACATGGTATGCAGACTAAAGAAATCCCTCTATGGACTTAAATAGGCCCTAAGAGTGTGGTATGGGAGACTTGATGGCTACTTAACAAAGATTGGATTCAAAAAGGGAGTAGCAAATTGCAACCTTATATTCATCAGAGAGACACCTGAAGGTTTACTACTTGTTGCTATCTTTGTTGATGACATTATTTTTGGAGGTAATGACAAGCTTAGTGCAGAATTTGCAAAACAGATGCAGAGTGAATTTGAAATGAGCATGATTGGACCTATCAAATATTTTTTGGGATTATAAAATGTAAAACAAACATAAAAAAGGCATATTCATAAATCAGTCTAAATATGTGAAGGAGATATTAAAGACTTTCAAGATGGAAGATTTCAAGCCAGTAAGCACCCCCATGATAACAGGAAGCAGGCTTTCTAGAGATGATGAATCCACAACAGTTGACAAGACACTATACAATTCTATGATTGGAAAACTCATATATATCACTCAATCTAGACCTGATATTTCTAATGCAGTTGGCATTGTTAGAAGATTTGCAGCTGAACCTAAACAAAATCACTAAATGGAAATAAAAAGAATATTTAGATACTTAAAGGGAATTATAGACTATGTTTTATGGTATCCTAACTCAGAAAATGTACAACTTCATGTGTATACTAATGTTGATTGGGCAGGTTGTGTTGATTACAGAAAGAGTACCTCAGGAGGAGCAGTATTCCTTGGAGACAGATTCGTCACTTGGACAAGAAAGAAGTAGAATTGTATTTCTCAGTCAACAACTAAGGCAAAATATGTAGCAGCGGCATTGAATTGTTCTACAATTGTTTGGATCAAATAGATGATAAAAGACTTTGGAATTTAGATTGATTATCTTATTGTTATTCACTATGATAATACTAGCACTATCAATATGTCAAAGAACCCTGTGATGCATGCAAAGACAAAACACATTGAAATAATATATCATTTTCTAAGAGAAAAAGTTGCAAACAAAGAAGTAAAGTTGGATTATGTGAGTACTAAAGAACAATTAGTAGATATTTTTACAAAGCCTTTATCAAAAGATACTTTTGAGTATCTCAGGGGGAAGATGGGAGTAATTCCCTTTCCTGAGTCTGATTAGAATTTGTAGCAAGAGCATCAGTCCTTGGTGACTGATGAATGGTTGACTACTCTACTTTTGGAGTAGTACCTATGCTTAATGGTATTTGGCACCCTTTGCCATTGTTTTCAAAGGGGGAGTATATAGTAAGGGGGAGCATATACTCAGGGGGAGCATATAGTCATAAAAATAAAAACATAGTCAAAGGAACTGTAGCAGTGAAGATGAACCTTTGATGAGGATATTGAGAAGTGGTAAAAAAAGGAGGATACTTTGGGTTGATGGTGTTTTTTATATCATATGTTTCCATCAATGTCAAAGGGGGAGATTTTTGGAGATTTGCTTCTGTGCAAATAGTTGACTGTATGTTTGTCATTGATGACAATATATAGTATACAGTAGTGAAATGTATTCACTTTTCAGTATGGACATGTATAAGCCTTGCACAGTTTTTTTTATGTTTCAAACATAGTTACTATACCATGTACATACACTCAGGTTGAGATGTTCAGCAACAGTTGAGTTATGTTACTCTGTTTTCCAGACACAGTTTTCAAAAATCCGACAATAATTTTATTGATTCTTTAGTTGCATCTATCTATGGGATATGTGTGTTTAGATTCATATTTAGTTATGAGTCTAAGTTAATTAACCAAAGGTGCTAATCGTGTTTCATCCGAAGGATGACGTTTGGGTAATTTTGGTGGATCCAACTATGTGAAGCGATGCATCTATTTAGTTTGAGTTGTGTAGTTCTAATTATGTTGCATGCTTGGTTTGGCCGACAAAAGAAGCATTGAAGGGATTCCTAAAGCTAACAAAGATCATATCTTTTGGAGAAGATACTTATAGTAGATCATTTGAAGATCACCAAGTGTGAATGATAAGAAAAGAGACATAAAAAGGATATAATATAATTTTGATTATTTTGGGATAGTAAATCCATTTCATTCATCACATAAAGACCTATGTGAAGAAGCAAAGAGTATATACAATTCATTGGAACTGATCAAGACAACAAGTCTACTCAAACAGTTCATTATCAGATATAGTGTATATCTGTTTTACTGAAGTTTGTAGCCTTCATCATATTAGCAGTGAGCTTTTGGAAAGTGAGTCCTCACCCCTAACAGGGTTATTTGTAAAAGACTCCTAATAGGGTCTGACCCTTAACCAGGTCACTGTACTTATTGCATTCTAAAGATCAACTTCTAACAGGGTTGTAAGATCTTCTAACGAGGATTATTATACTCAAGTACAGTTCTTTGTGGGTGTTAATTCCCACCAAGGTTTTTACCTAGTTTGGTTTCCCCGTAACCAAAATTGTGGTGTTCTATTTTTTATTATCTTAAATGTGTATGTGTTTATGATATTCTGTAATTAATTGGAGAAAATAATTTAACTTACTGATAACTAATTCACCCCCCCCCCCTCTCAATTATCCCTTGGGACTATTCCANTGATATTCTGTAATTAATTGGAGAAAATAATTTAACTTACTGATAACTAATTCCCCCCCCCCCCCTCTCAATTATCCCTTGGGACTATTCCAACGAAAACCTCAAACCCTTAAACCACAAAACCCTCTAACTTGTTTACCCTTGAAGATGATTTGAATAAATAGAGTATAAAGCATGCATTCATATACAAATTAGAAACACATCCACACAAGTTGATACAATATTTTTATCGTGGAAATCCTATTAGGAGAAAAACCACATGGGGTTGATTACCCACGATAAAAGAATACCTTGTTAGAAGTATAACCTTATAAAAATGTATGGTGAATGCACATGCATTCAAGATCACTGCCTAGAGCTCACTAATCAAATAAAAAGCCTCGGGCTACAACCCTGAGGAAGGCTCACTACCTTACAATCTGATCACTGCAATGATCTATACAAACTTTGTGAACTGTGTAAGTGACATCTACATTATGTCTGATAAAAATCCAATTTAGCACAATGAAGATCTCTATTCAACCCCTTGTTGAAAAACTTGTGATTACCACTAAATTGGGCTCTCCCTCTACTAGCAACCTCTAGCATTTGCATCCATGATCCACACCTTGAATTTTCCATAATTTTTCATTTTATACCAAGAACTAGGTCGGAAATACCTAATTCACCATGTCTTTAATCAATGCACCAAATCTCTTGATTCAAATCCATCCTTGGCCACAAAAACATATCCATGACCTATAATCACCACCTCAAGATCATAAACCTTCCAGATTTAATGATTTAACTTTTTCACATTATGATTTACCAACTAAGTTGGCCAAGAAAATGAATAATAATAAAAATATTATCATTGACTGAAAGCTCCACCAATTTGATCCTTATGATCCATGTGTATCTCACACTCATCAATAAAATCCTATACCATCATTGAAAATTCTCAATC
Organism: Thuja plicata; assembly: GCA_018584345.1. Taxonomy (NCBI): domain Eukaryota; kingdom Viridiplantae; phylum Streptophyta; class Pinopsida; order Cupressales; family Cupressaceae; genus Thuja; species Thuja plicata. The sequence goes on from MU226176.1 coordinate 2,718,938, forward strand.
ATTCAAATCCATCACAGCCATTGGATTTTCCAACTCTTTTCCACCAAACTTGAAGAACATTGTCACCAAGTCTTTGAGACAATAAGATTATGCCTTGCGGACCTCTGGAGTAAAAACCCTCTAATTTGTAGATATTTGAGCATGTTCCCAACACACTCCTAGGTCCACTCCATGAAATTATAACTCTAATGATCACACTGAACCTCTTTCTATCTTCATGTTAACACAGTCTGTCACCATGTCTTCCAGTCACCTTTTGTAACTTGGTTACATATTCAAATCATCATGAAACCTTCTATAACTTTGGGTGACCATAGTAAAAACCTTCAAAATGCTTCCTCTAGGTGTGTGACTTCATCTCTAAAATATCTCTTCTCATCAGACCTTTTACCATTCTTCTCAACTGGCTAACCTGCAATAGTTAAGTTAGCAACAAGCAAATAACTCTTCTGATTACTTCCTCTTATCAATCCTTCTTCTATGTTGACATCAATGATAACACAAGCATCATCCAGCTTTGCCAATATGCCAATAGAAAGTATATGCTTATTTTTCCATGCAAGGGTATAAACAAGAAATGAAATGATCTATGTGAATATGAAATGAAATATTTTTGTATTTTTTGGTATTTTTAAAACATGTAAACATGAAATGCAAGAATGTAATAAATTTATGAATGTATGTGTATTAGATATAAGTGGATAAGAATGTAATAGGTTAATATATGAAAATAAGATCTAACATGCATACAAATTAAATCTAGACAAGGAGGATCTAACAACCAAAATGATATGATATAAATTCATACAAAGTAGATCTAGATATCTAAATTCATAGAAAGGGCATCTAACACCAAAATCAGAATGAAAATGTTATATATCGGGCTCACCAAAATGTATATTATAAAATGGTGAGAAATGCTAGGATTTAGATAACTCACCAAATAATTTTGTGAATTGGAATACAAACCCACCCTTAAAAATATATTATTAGCATAACCCAAAAGGATAAAGGGGTGCTAATGCAAGATCTAGGAATAAATGGGGATTTGGGTATTCCTTATTGAATAGAGTGTGATTATGATATGTAAATGTATGAAAGAGAATTATGTTATGACAAAGACCATGGTTGCTAGAAATATATAATATCAGATCTGATGCATAAAATTAAATGCAAGATGAAAAGAAGAAGGATTAACTCACCTTGAAAGCTAGGAGAGGAGGACCAAACTTCAAATCTAGAAATGACTATCGCAGACCTATTAGAATCGGGAACCATTCTGGATCTATAATCCTAATGTTTGTATCTTCTAAATGTGAAATTTTCAAATCCTCAGGTAATGCCGACTCAAGTCGGCCTTGTCCAAGAAATTTGGCCTTGTCCTAGAGACCCAAACACTAGTGAATGTTTTAGTAGATCAGACATTGGTTCTGCAACTCTAAAAAACTGGATCCGGGACTTTGCCACCTTTTCTTGCACACAAGAAAGAAGGGGAAATTCTTGTGTAAAGGGGCTTACCTTGGTCAAACCCTTGTAGATGAATTAACCTTGAAATAAAATTGAATTTTCATAAGGAAATATAATCTAGTTCTGAAACAAAAATCACCTTATGTCTCATTGATGCAATGCCTCTTTGGAGATGATCACAAGTGTTGATGCCATATCTTGGACTCCGTAAAACCCCAAAAGGAAATAATTAAACCAAAGCCTTGAATAAGGAATGTATTATTTTTCCACAATGTTGGATTGAGGAATAAAGAGAAGAAGAAGATTTGATGGATGATTGTAGATCTCCTCCCTTGATTGCAAACTCCTTTTCTTGGCCTTCAATGGTGAAAGAAGCTAGATCCATGGAATTTAATGCCTTGAATGCATTATGGAAAGGATGGATTGAATATTTTAAATTCTTGATGGCTTCCTTGCACTTGAATGCTTGATGGGCTTGAGTATTTGATAATTGATTACTTCACTAAAGGATGCTTGCTTGAACTTAGATCTCTTGAATGACCAATAGCGTACTTGAATGAAGGTGTATCTTGAATTTTAGGTATGTAATGGATGGATAATGGATTTGAAAATGAGAGGGATAGGTCTCCTTTTATACACATTTCAGAGCCCAGATTTCACAAGATCGGCCTCGATTAAGCACCTAGGATAAAGAGCCTCACATCGAGTCTGGAGCCCACTAAAAAGTAGTACCCTAAGACAAGGATGACCTAAGTTGGCCTTCTCCAGGAAAAATTTCTCAAATTTATCTTGGTACCTAGGGTTGTGTCCTAAGAGGGAGATCTAAAATCCTTAGTTTGTCAGGAAATTAAGGAAACCCTAGAGATGTAAAATGCATTTAAAAGGACCTAGATAGAAGATGAATTATGTGATTGAATGAGAAATGGGAAATCATGCATAGAGGTTAGAGCCATTGTCAAGTTTTGAACAAATAATGTTGATTTGAAGGATGCAAAAGGGATAAAAGGATGTGAAATCAACATGGAAAACCATAGCTGCTAAATGAGGCTAAAATGAGAACCTAATAAGGGTGATTACTTTTTGGGATGGTAACATATATGTATATGTAGATACATGTGTGTGTGTGTGTATGTGTCTATGTAGGTATGTATGTATGTATATGTATGTATGTATGTATATGCATACACACACACACACACACACACACACACACACACACACACACACATACACATGCACATACAACATACATATATACATGTATGTGTAGATGTATGTATATACATATATACACACGTACATATAAACATACAAACACACATACATATAGCTTCACTCTCACATACACATTTATATATTTTTATTTTCATATAAATTTATTATATACTAAATTTAAAAAAAATTAAAATGTGATACCATAGATTGATTTGATTTTTTTAATTATTCAAAAACTAATAATAAGATATTTTTTAAAATGCATGGTAAAGACTCATTTATATATTTTTAAGTGTGATGACTCTAACTAAGATAATATAATACTAGGACTGTCATGCAAAATATTATTTCTTATATTTAACACTTGCAATACCATGGTATGGTTATTTGGACCGAGATGAGAGTGAAGTTTATTTCAGATGGGAAATTTTCTATGCAATTTATGATTTGTGTGTTATTAAAATAACATCTAAGGGTGTTTGTGCATTAACACATGTTTTCCTTCGAGTAATGATATTTTCATCTTAGCATTAGTATTATTGATAATATATCAATGGTTTATTCAAGTAATAAGCAATGTTAGGTTTTGATTTCAATGTGTATTTTTTAAGATTACAACTTTTTTGTTCTCAAAAGGGATATTATAAATTGTGATTATTTTTAATTTGTTTATAATTTGAATTTATATTCATATTTATTAATTTTATTTCTAAATAAAAATATCTATAAAATTAAGTTAGTTATAGAAAATATATAGTTGTGTAGTTCAAACATATGAATTTCAATGGATTTGTACATGAATTCTTTAATTAAGATGTATATTATTTATAGTTGAATTAATGAAATGAATTATAAGATATAAATAGAAACATTAGTATACTTTCCATTTAAATATATAATATGATTCATGTATTCACAATTTAGGCATTTAAAATAAGAGGACATACAATTGATCTCATATATTTATGTACATTACTAAAAATTAGATGTTCTAATTGTCTTAATTTAACATTTTTAATTAGTGTCAGATATTTATCTATAGAAGGGTATTCGAATCTTATAGTTGATGTTGTTGAAGGGTTATCTCGAGTGAATTGGTCAATTTATGGAATTGTGGGAGACATACGAAAACTTCTCTAGAATTTGACTCCTTTGAGATCGATCATGTTTATAGGGAAGGTAATATGACAATAGACTCACTAGTTGCAACAGGCTATAACTTGGAGGGACTTATGTGTTGGAGAAAATGGGATTCCCTCTCTATTGATATCCAAACTCTCCTAAGAAGAGAGAACCCAACTTTTAATAGGGATGAGGAGTGACAATTTGAAATGGTCATGGTGGCTCCTGTTATGTGCTTCATGGTGTTGGGTCTTGTTTGGCCACAACCTTAATCATTTTTATACTGAATGAGAGATTTTGGTTGAAAGTTTTATTTTGAATATGAATGTGAACTTGATGAGGTGGCATGATGGTTTGGAAATATTGACTAACCTTCTTAGATGGGGAGGTAAAGTTCCAGTAAGATGTTTTAATCAGCCTAGGTAGCCTTTCGTGAACCATGAAATTTATGAAAACTTGAGGGTGTGTCATAGAATTATGAGATGAAATCATGTCTTGATCACACATAGTCACTTCTGCATTTATTATTATCTCCCTTGTAAATGAGCACACTCCTTTTAATCTATGATGAAAATACCTTCACTTGTGGGGAACTATAGCCCACATGAGCTAAGTTTTTTGGGGGAATGGCTTAATGATTATACCCAATCAAATAGGAAAGCCCTTATTTTTATTTTAAAATAATCTATTGTAATGGAAAGTTTCTTTTGTTATAATGATTCAGAATAATTGAGAGGGGGAGTGAATTAGTTATCCTTGGTCCAGATGTACCAATTTAACTTTCAAACACTTTAACCAACTCAGATCCACTCAATCTCTATAACATATAATCAGTAACATAAACTTGCAATTAACTATCCTAATGTAATCAACTTGTAGAATATAAAACTCTTAACAATAGAAAACATCAAATATCATTCACACATGTATGAAACCAAGATTTAACATGGAAACCCAATATGGGAAAAACCACCAATAACATGCTACCAATTTTTCACTCTTTTAAAGTGAGCTTTGCGAGGAGCCAACCTTGTTCAAGGTTATAATACACACTGTTAAATGTGACCCAATTAAAGGATTAAATAACCTTGTTAAAAGTGAGCCTTGTTAGAGGGCTTAGACCATTCCATTATAATGTCACCTTGATTAAAGGATTTACAATATAACTGTTAGGTCAACCTTGTTTAAAATGATTTTGCAAATGATACAATGGTTATAAAGTAACAACAAATTGTGATCTAAAACATACAACTCACTTTGCAAATATAGATCAAATTATAGCTCAAATGAATTCACTGACTGATCTCCATTGTCATTTCTATCACTTAGATATGCTCATAAATCCTTCAAGAAATCACCACTGTGCAGTCATGTACTTCTCTTCTTTAGTATTTTCTTCCTTCTACTTAGATTTTCCAATCAACTAAATTAACCTCTACCACACACATATATAACCTGCAATTAGGTTAATCTTATACCTCTCTGATCACGTAGCTCGATCTTTTGTCGCTTAATCATCACCGTAGATCTTAGGGTTTGGTCAGATCCAATGAATCCTTCCAACATTTTGTTTCCATCTACATTGTAGAATACATCCTAAAACTCCTTGAATTCATAAATAAAAATGGTTAAACATATATTAAATTCTCATTTAATTCTCCACAACAATCATCCTTATCTTAAATACACTTCACATATCCCAAGAAATCAACTAAGTTGACTGGGGTCTCAAATCTCTCTCAAAATATCAAAATAATGTCACTTGGTCATTGTGTCCTTCCGCTTGGTCATCGCTAGATAACTCATTAATTTACTGACACTCAATAAATACTAATGCCCGGTCGACACTAAATTTGATCGACATGAACTAACACTCGGTCGACACTCACATCACTCGACACAAACATAAGTTCCTTAATCTTCTGCTCTTTTACTCGGTCAAGACTAATCTTGTAGTCATCCAAACTTCACTTAGACTTAAGATAAATAATATATTACCTTGTCAAGGTGCAATCTCATCAAGTACCCATTGTAGTTCCACATAACTCAACCATTTTACCAGGTCATCTTGTTATCTCTTCTTTTCAAATATTCTTTATCAATGAATTGATATGGCACTTTACAAGATAGCAATTGTCTTACTAGTTAAGGTTTGACATTAATGGCAATATAACAATTGTTTCAATTGTAGTTTCCAACATCTCTAACTGTACCAAAGGTTTCAATTTTTTTGTAGAGTGAGTCATTATGGCTATCCTCTTTCTGCTACATGAATGAGTCGGGGATAGTGTCCGCATTGAGCCTGGTAAGCTGGATGATTTTAGAAATAACACCACTATCTAGAAAATTTGTAGGAAAGGATGAGTCTCTGAGGATATTAAATCCATTAATGTAGATTATTTTTAAAATGACACAACTATCTAGAAAGCTTGTAGGGAAGGAGTCTCTGAGTATATTAAATCAATTAATGGGGTTGATGGGGATTTATGTGCTCAATTTTCCAACTCCTAGGAAGATAGGAGAGTAATTTTTAGGTATATCTCCTTCAAATTTAGTGAGGTGTTGATTGTCAATGGCTACTGAGTTATCCTTCAAAGGAAGGAAATGGAAGAAGATCGGTCGAGTGGTGGATAATGATAGTCTTAATAAGTTTTTTAAATGAGGAAAATATCCAATCAAGATGTAGGGAGGCTATGAAAGGGAGCAGGTGCCACCACCTTGGGATCAAGTTTGTCTCATGATCATGAAGGATTTAACTCTCGAAGGGAATTTTAAATTTTACTACTACTATTACATGCCCCTCCTTAACCACTTAATAAATCATGAAATTATCTCCTTTCTTTTTTTCTTTCTTAATTCTCTTGAAAGTTCTATTTTAGATGCAAAAGAGAGTGCTCAAACCCACGACAAGAAACTCATCCCTTTGCATTAATGTCTTATTTTCTGGCTTTATGATTTTTATTTGGTACTCTACCCTCCTAAACCAATTGTAGTCTATAAGGCCCTTTTTTTTATTCCTCCTCACCTACTAACATTATTGATGTGCTAGGACCTAGTAAGAAGAAATGTATTCACCACTTGGGAACCTTTAAAATTTCCTCCCTACTTGGTACTCTTGAATTTTTTAATTCTAATGCCCCCACTCCTAACAATAATGGGTTGAAAGGAAAAGTGTTCAAGCTAACCACCACCAAAAGGAAAGGGAAAAATCTCTCCCCACTAATAAATTGAAAAAAATTGTTTAGGAGGTGATAAATGAGGAGGAGGAGGATGTTGATGAGGAACAAATTAAACCCTGCAGGTCTAATAGATTGGCTACCAGGAAATTAATGAAAGGGAAAAAGCTTCTTGTTGACTATGATTCAGAGGAGGGAAAATGTTGAACATGGGAATGGGAAGACTAAGGAAAATGATGAGTAGGGAAAGATGATAGACTATGATGATGTTTGATTTGATACCTTGGTAGCTCTAATAAGCCCAATATTAAAAATTTCATCCATATCTTGGACAAAATGAAAGAGGACCTTAGTGACCTCACAAGGGAAATGATACCTAAAGAAGAAAATACCAACCCTACCAATCCTACCTCAACTTTTGCCAACTATCAAAATATTGCTTCAAAGTTGGCTAATTTGAATAGTGAGGTGGGAAACATGACAACCAAACTGTTGGAGATGGAATGAAACATGGGGAGTATCTCTAGGTTCAATCTTCAAGTTTTTCACAACTCAGCTACTTCCTTGTGTCTGCTGCAGTGAAAGATTCTTGGTGAGGATGAAGAGAATAAAGGTAATTACAAGGATTTATTCAAATTCCTTACAAATGACTAGATTCATGTGTTGTATCATTCGGCTTGTGATATCAAGTTGCCCTGTAATGCATAATTGTTGGATGCTTATGGTTCTTACCACCTTGTGCCCCTGTGAGGTTCTTAAAACCACTCTTTTTTTTGGCCCTTTAAACTAGATTATATGCCTAGGATGAACATTTTTTATTGGTAGTAATTTAATTTGTGTTATATGTATTAGGAGTAGGAACTATTTGAATCATTATTATCTTTAATGTAATTAATTGTTTGTGTATAGGTTGTTTGACCACTTTGTTTATGGTTGTTTACCAATGGTTCTTCTCTAGGTAGTTTTTGGTGTTATCTATTTTTAGTGTGTTGTTGATCTTTACGCCCTCAAGTTGTGGTTTTGTAAGGGTCGGCATCCTTGTTTTTTTGTTGATTAATATCCAAAAAAAATAGATGTAAAATATTGATCTACATATAATTTAAATATTAAAATGAAATATTGCACTTAACTACTCTATTGAAAGAATCTTCTCTATAATAAAATTTGGACCATAAATTCACTTATCCTATTTAAGAGGAACATATTTTTTAAAGTTATTTGAGAATAAAATTTCTACCTTATAACCAATTTCATAAGTATGTTCACAACTAAAGAAAAGATAACATGCATATGCTAATCCTAACTATAGGCTCTTCAATATTCTTATAATGGTAAAAATTATACACCGTAGTTTTTTTTCTCCTTATATTTTAGGCTCACTTTAAGTAGAGAATCATAGATGTAATAATGAAATTACAAGGGATACAATTGTGTGTGAAATTGACTTATGAATTTGTATACATCTATCAGTTGCGTCATTGGTATGTGTATTTGAATTCTTTATCTTTAGACCCATTATTCACCACCTTAAATCATATTTGGTAGTGTGAATTCAACCCAAGTTATTTTCATACTCACATATCTAAAGTTCCTTTTACCTTTAAAATTCAAAATCTAAAAACCCTACATTGTCAACCACTTCAGTAGCCATCATGACCCAGTTCAACACAATTTATGTACTGTATGCAGGAACACTCATTCATTCATGTGGAAGATCATCTTATGATATTTAAAATATCTTAAAGGATTATTATTAAGAACTTTTATAGTATACAATTTTTCATAATAAAATAAAACTAGGATCATTTACATAAATGACATTATCCTAGGATCATTGCATGATTTCTTGTTGTCCTTGATTATTTTTCTCAAATCTATATAGTTTTTTATGGGTCTAACTGAGGAGGGCATAACCTTTGCAATCTAATAGAGTTCCCCAGTGTGTAATGTACTGTCATAAATTTGGAATGGGAATACTTCCTTTGCACGATGATGTTATCCATACAGATACTCCTCATTGCACATGTACGATACCTAGTCATGCTCATATGGAGTTCTAACTCACACCCATATGGTAACCTAGTATAGACACTTAAAAATGGCCAGTTGCTCTTGCACAATGACTTTACTAACATTCTTCTTAAATTATTAAATAACCTTTGTTATTTAATTAATTTGTGTCTTTCCACTATATCCCAAGTTCAAATTCATCATTTATCTTTGTTGATAGCTTCGATCAGATAATATGATTAAAGTATTATGAGAAAATAAATAAGCAATATGTTAATATATATATAATTAATATTATTAATATATATATATTAATATACTATTTATAATAAATATCTTTAATATCGTATCAAATAAACTAAATTTAACATGGTATAAGATCCAGGTTCCTTCGTTAAAGCCTAACTTCTTGAAGGAAGATCAAAATAGATTGAAGGAAGATCGGGATTAGATTTTTGGAAATCTTATACCTATAAAATGGAAAATGGAAAATAGAATAAAACTCGAAGACAGACTTGAAGGTGCTTCCAATTTTGAATCGTGGAAACTTCAAATGATGTTGATATTAAGGAAGAATGAGCTAAAGACTATAATAGAAAATTGTCTTAAGTCTAATGGAAAAGATGAGTAGAGTCAATAGGAAAAAGGGAAAGAATGATGAACTATAACTAATTAAATGTTTGAAGATGTTAAGTTGATGATCACTGAGCTGCAGAAAGTTAATGCAAGACATTAAATCAGTTAATGTATTGTATTTTCATTGATATCAACTTGATATAATCTGATTGGTTATATACATAGTGTCAAAGACTTCAAATAAATAGAGATATATAGCATAAAAGTTCAGTATTCACTAAGTGACAACAAACACCGACAAACAGTGCACCCTAATGGATAGTGCACTCCGACAGACAGATAAACCTGAGAGAAGAGTCACAGTGATACCCGAGCAAGAAACCCGAGCAAGCATTATCGACAAGCAGAACCACAGTGTTACCCGATGGACAGAGATGCCCGAGGACAACTTAAGTCAAGACCGAATCTAACAAGGAGTTAAACATCAAAAAGAACTGAAGTTCAGAAATGACAAAAGACCTAGCTAGCATGAGCTAAATATAGAGTTAATTGGTTGATCACATTATTTTCATCAACAAGTTAAAAGCCATAGATAAGCGATAGTTTTAAAGCTTTTCTATTCCAGTTGTCAAGGAGAAATCTACAGGATAAAACTCAAGTAAAACTTTAAAGCAAGAAAGGAGAGAATTGCAGATCATGCCAAGAACAAGAAAGTCAAAGACTTAGAAATGATGAATTTAAGTCTTTAAAGAGACAATCTAATTCATTGTGAATTAGGGGTGAATAGAAAAGAGGATGCTGGAGAGAATACTGGTGAAGAAAGACTTCATACAGTCCTGATCAATCAAGCTAAAGAACAGTGCTAAAGATTTATGCAGACACCAAGCAATAGAGAAGCACAGCATCATCAAGCATAAAGAAGTGGAGCAAAGGTATTGAAAGGAAACATTGATCAAAAAGGTATTATGAGCTTACAATAGATCTGAACATCTGCAAGTCTAAGTTTTTTATATCAACAAATCATATAGTGTTTCAATTTAACCATTGGATCAGAAAGTCTCTTAACCAAGAAGGACTTAACAATCCTTTATATATTGAGATACATCCCAAGGAGTATAAAAAGGTTAATTCGTGAAGATAGCATAGTGAAATCCCAGATATCAAGTGATTAACTATTAGTGATAAATCCTCTAACAAGGTTGCACTTAACAGTGTGTTTGTAACCTTTAATAGGGTTGGCTCTTCACCGAGCTCACTTCAGAAGAGTGAAAATTTTGGGTTACCGGTTCCAAGTGGTTTTTACCTTAACGGGGTTTCCACACTAAAAATCCATGTTTCAAATGTGTTTATGAGTCATTGCTTTAATGTTTTTCTTTACACATTACTAAAACAAGATTGATCGATAAACACTAAGTTATTTATTGTATTTCGGTAAATAGACTGCTAATCAGTAAAGATTAAGAATAAGGTTTAACAATGAAATCCAAGCAGTATATATTTGATAAGATTATTTCAAGGAATACATCTTGTAGGACTAAAGATAAATAGAGGCTTATAATTGTGGTACTGAGTTTTTGGGTTAATTTATTGGAATATTTTTGAGGCCACTGATTCACCCCCCCCCTCTCTCAGTTATTCTAACAATTGGTATCAAAGCTTGTGTGCTTAGAAGGAAGGTTTCAAGACATAAGAAAAAGATCGCAAGATGAGAAAATGGGATGTTCCTAAGTTGAACAAGGACAACTTTGCATCACGGCAAAGTAGGATAAGACTCCACCTATCAGGTATTGGAAATGATGTTACTCAATACTTGGATACTGAACATGTGTTTCCTATAGGACCTCACACACTTGATCAATTGAGAGAAAACCATGAGCACAACTCTATGATGATAGAACTTGCTTCCTCACTCTTCGATGTTGAATTTGAAGATGTCAAAACATGCACCTCTAGAAAGCAAATGTGGGACAAATTAAAGCTACTACATGGAGGAGATGCAAATGTACTAAGAGCTAAGGCAGAAATCCTAAGAGATAAATTTGATGACCTAAGAATGAAAGAAGGAGAAAATATCACTCAGTACAGCTACAGAATCAAAGAGGTAGTCAATGTTGTCTAAGGAGTTGGTGGTGTACTTGAAGAAGAAACAATGGTAAGTAAAATCCTAAGAACCTTACTTCTTGTTTATGCTATTAGAGTATCTACTATACAAGAAATGACAGCAGTAGCAAATAACAATGTCACTCTAGATAGTTTGGTTAGAAGACTTATTTCATTTGAGATTAATAACTTTGATAACAGTGTCTTACCATATATTGAGTCTGCATTCAAATATTCTTTGAAAATAAGTAAGCCAAGTCATAAACACACTATGAGAAATGATAGTGAAAGTGATAGTGATGACCAAGAACTTGATGAGATTGAAGCAATAATGATAAGAAGATTGAAGAGAGGCAAAGGCATATACAAAGGTAAATTACCAGTATGTTTTAATTGTAAAGAGATTGGACACTTTGTTGCTAGATGTCCTAACAAAAGAAAAGATGACAGAAGTAATGACAGGTCATATGAAAAGAATTTTGACAGAAGTGATAACCAAGATTACCGAAGAAACTGACAATCTGACAGAAGAGATACCCGAGACTACAAGGACAAAGAGAAGAAATATTGTAACCTAGCTGAGAATAGAGATGGAGATACTGACACTGAATCTAATGAAGATATTGAGATGGTATTTTTGGCCATGAAGGATGATTCAGATGAAGAGGAAAGGTATGTAGAAACTGCACTCATATCTAAGGTTAGTAAGAATGATGTCTGGATTATAGATAGTGGTTGTACTCACCACATGAATAGTGATAAAGAAAAGTTTGAAACTTTTGAGTACTATAATGGTGGATCAGTAAGAATGGGTAATGACTCACCTTGTCCAGTTTAAGGTAAAGTAGCCATAATGTTAAATAATCTGATCAGATGTGAAAATGCATATTGGGTAAAAGGACTTAACTATAATCTATTGAGTGCTTCACAGTTGAATAACATAGGTTGCTGAGTTTCATTTGAGAAAAAAAAATGAAAATATCTTTAATGAATCAGGAAGGTTGATCGAAATAGGTGAATAGACAAAAGGTAACCTATTCTATCTTGATGATATTAACACCACTTGTTTAATGGCTAGAAATGAAGACATGTGCTTATGGAATAACAGGTTATGTCATGTGAATTTTGACAACATGATTAAGATAAGAAATAAAAGGAAAGTAAGAGGCTTACCAAGCATGTCAAAGCCCGACCATATCATGTGTAAGAATTGTCAAAAAGGTAAAATGAAAAATTCTAGTTTCAAGAGAAAAACCCATACATCTAATGCTATTCAAGAATTAGTCCATACTGATCCATGTGGACCAATGAGAAAAAAAGAGTTACTATGGTGATATATATTTCATTCTCTGTGTTGATTATTATTCTAAAATGATGACAGTTATGTTCTTAAAAGAAAAATTAGAAGCATTCAAAATGTTTAAATGGTATAAAGCTATTCTAGAAAAACAAAGTGGTGCAGGAGCACTTGTGAAGTCACCTAAGGTCACCATGGATCCAATCAAAGGCAAAGGAATAAAATCATCCCTAAATGTGAATTGGGATGTATTGGGGCCTTTAATGGCAATTTGTAATAAAGAATGTAATAAATTATTAATAAGTCCTAGAAGTCTTGGTAAAGGACTTAGGACCAAAAAAATGATGTAAGGGTGGCCAATAGTGCCAAATAATATCTAATTTGATTAGATGGGGTTAATTAGGTCCTATAATCAATTAGGAATTGAATCCATAAATTATTTAATAAGTTTTAAGCAATAAAATACCAAAAACACAAGTTAATAATTCAAATTTTTGAATATTAACGGTTAGTTGTGTTTTGGTGGGAAATCGTATTTAAGAGTCTTAAATAATTTGTAATCACTTCCAACCACTTGGGATCAGTTTTGGAAGTTGAAAACTTTTCTATAAATTCCCATGAATGATTGGGGAAAAAAAAAAGAAACAAATTGGAGAAAAGATTGTACGGCCTGTAGGTTGAAAATGCAATAAAATTCATAGTTTCTTGCATATTTTGGTCTATTATTGTACTTCTTTCATTTTTTGATCATTGTTGTGCATTATAGGATGTATTTGAAGTTATTTTTATCTATCTTAGAAGCATTTCATTCTGAATTTTTCTTTCATGTAGCCAAAGTGTTGTAGATAGCCATTTTCACATTGTTTTCTTAAGCAAAATGGTGTAACCATCCCCTTTCTATTCTAACTATGACTTGGGGATGGATTTATGACATTTATCATATTTAATTATCCATAATAATGTAGGAATAAAATAGAGAATGCAGATGATCATCGAGTTGGGCAAGTTGGAGTGCTTGGGTGCATGAAAATGCATGGAACTTGATGCCATAAGTGTAGCAGCAGAAGATTTGGCTTAAGGAGGGAATTTTTTTGTTTGGAAGAAAAATTACATGTCAAAATTATGGTGAATCCAGAAGGAGAAGTTCTAGAAGTAAGTTTTGGGTCATTTTCTAGAAGGTCCTAGTTTTTGGAGCCATTTGGTGAGGGATTTGGAGTTTGAACATTTGGGAAGGTTTTTTCTAAAAAAAAATACCATAATCCTTTGATTTGAGGCATGAATAGGAACTTATGAAAGTTATAGTGTCTGGGGATAAGTAATTTTGGTAGCTTCTTTGTAAAGTGGCCCAATTAGGCCTAGTGGAGATACTAGAGTCGGCCATTTTAAGAATAGTTGGTCCAAAAGAGTCATATCTAATTTTCACATATGTTGTGTAACTTCCAAATGGGTATCTTAATATGCAATTTAATTTTCAATTGTTTTGTAAATTCTGGTCCAACAATCCAAAAATTAGGAAAAATAGGGCTACTAGGAAGGGTTGCTTGGGTATTTGGCTTGTTTGGAGAAATCATATCAAAGGGTGTTAAGGGAACTTAGAACATATCTATAAATTTTTATCTATTGTTTTTAATGCCTTCAATATACTTATTTTGAGTCTTGAATCCTTTGAAGTCAATTAAGCCCATGTGAGTAAGTGAAATTCCTTGGGTACATTGTGAAACCTTGGGGGTTGTCAAACAAAGGTGTAGATTCTTGTTGTCCAAAAGATTGGAAGTCTCCAAGCCTCTGCACCAAGTGGTATCAGAGAAATTAAGAGCTTTGGGAGAAAGGTTAGGCGTGTATGTCTGGAGCAGAGTCTGAGGAGTTTGAAGAAGAGGCTCAAAACATGCCTCCAAATATCACAAACACGGAGCTTGCTAGGATGGTGATGGAACAAGTAGAAAAGAACAAGAGATTGGAAGAATTCATTGAAATATTGACCAATATTGTTGAGAAGAGGGATTAAAACCCTCATAATGATGAAGATGAAGCAGAACAGGAACCTGATGAAGAAAGGTTGGATCCTGAGGATGCTAGACTAGTGAAGATCTTGAAGGTAATTAAATGAGGAGAATCCAAAGTTAGAGCAGAGATCCCAATGTATGATGATAATATGGATGAGAAAGTGATCCTTAATTGGTTTAGTGCTATTGAGAACCACTTTGACTATGAGGACATTGAAGACAAGCATAAAGTGAAGATTTCAAAAGCAAGACTTAAGGGTCATGCATTGCTATGGTGGGATTGCCTACAAGAAGAAAGGTGAAAGAAAAGTCTACCAAAGATCACATCATGGCCTATAATGATGACCAAAATGAGGGAGAAGTTTCTACCAGAGGACTACAAGGTTCAACTCTTCAAGAAGATTCAAGGGTTGAAGCAGAAGGACATGGATATCCAAAGGTATACGGAGGAATTCCACAAGCTTGACATCAGAGCCTCTCATGATGAAGATGTGGAAGAGAAGGTGGCTAGATATCTTGGAGGGCTAAGGTACAAAATCCAAGATGAAATGAGCATGGCCACACCAAGGACTCTTGAAGATTGCTACAAGTTGGCAATGAAAGCTGAAGACAAGCTTAGAAGAAGGCAAGAGATGCAAGACAGTTCAAGAGGGCAACAAAACAAGGGCAAGGGAGTATATCCAAACTAAGGACATAATGAGAAAGGTAAAGAGAAAGTATTAGATTAGAAAGGAGAACAAAGAATGGTAGAGGAAAGAGCTTCCCTAGAAAGTGCTACAAGTGTGGTGAAGAAGGACATCCATTCTACAAGTGTCCTGAAAGAGAAGCCAAGAAGAATGATAAGAGGGTCCAATTGGTCCAAGGAGAAGATGAGAATAAACAACAAGAGGAAGAAGAAGCACACCATGACTATGAATATCCTAAAGAAGCTGAGTGTCTCTTGATGGGAAGGCCACCTATCCAACATATACCTAAGATATCTATCTTTAGAACAAATTGTAAATGCTATGGCAAAATATGCAAGGTTATCATAGATTCTGGTTCATTTGACAATCTAGTGTCCTATGAGATGGTAAATAAGTTAAACTTACCTAAATTTCCTATTGGTAGACCATATAGGGCCTCTTGGGTCAGTAATGATTAGAATATTGTGATTAAGGAACAAGCATACATATATTTTTCAATTGGGGGTTATGTTGATAGGGTTCTATGTGATATAGTTCCCATGACATGTTGCCACATCATCTTAGGGAGACCATGGCAGGCTTCAAGGGAGACCATTCATTATGGTTTGAAGAATGAGTATGTAGTGCACAAGGAGGGAAGAAAATTCACTCCTAAACCTCTTCCAATTCAAGTAGAAGAAGTTGGTAGCATCATTGTCTTTGGTGCAAAAACATATGTTGATTTGTAGATTCCAAAGTATGAGAAGATGGTGACTATAGAGCAGCAACCTAAGACCACTTTATTGGTCTTGAAGGATGATTTTTTGGATAGTCATGAGGCATTGACTGTGAAGAAGAAAATAGGGCATGAAGATGGTGTCCTTATTGGCACAATGTGGTGTCCTTTGGAGAAAGAAATGAAGATGATTACAGGGGTTCAATTGAAGGACATGTTGGAGATTTACTTCTGGAAAGCTTGTTGATTGTATGTTTGTCATTGATAACAACATATAATATATAGTAGTATTCTATATGTACTTATTAGAATGATGTTATCAAGCCTTGCATGGTTATAATCATGTTGTAGACATGTTGTTTATGTTTTCTTCATACACGCAGACTCGGATATAAAGTTTCAGTTGTGTTGTGTAATTCTGTTAGATGACAGTTACAGTTTCTAGAGGTTGTCTGTACAGAACCGATGTATTTGCATTGGTTCTTGAGTTGCGCCTATCTTCGGGATATGTGTGTGCATATTCAAGTTTAGTTATGATTTGAAGAGAGTTATATAAAGGTGTCGAACATGTTTCAACAAGATTGCATTGTTAGAGTGAATTTGGTGAGGCCGACTTTGTGAAGCGTCGTGTCTATTCATTTTATATTGCACAATTGTAATTATACTTGTGTGATTAGTAAAGCTGACAAGGATGTTATCAAGAGTTTCCTAATAGGTCTCATGATCTCATACTTTGAGGAAGATACTTATAGTAGTTCATTTGTGGAACGCTAAGTGTGAATGATAAGAAAAGATACAAGAAAAGTGCAGAGCATAATATCAGATGTATTTCATTCATAAAGGATCTATGTGAAGAAGCAGTGGAAGATTACAATACATTGCAACTGATCAAGACAGCAGGTCTACTCTATAGTTCATCATCAGATATAGTGTATATCTGTTCTACAGAAGGTTGTAGCCTTCACCATTGAAGTAGTGAGCTTTTGGAAAGTGAGTCCTCACCCTTAACCGGGTTATTTGTAAAAGACTCCTAACAGGGTCAAACCCTTAACCAGGTCACTATACTTATTGCATTATAAAGAACAACTCCTAACATGGTTGCAAGATATTCTAACAGGGATTATTATAAACAAGTATAGTTCATTGTGGGTGTTAATTCCCACCGGGCTTTTTACCATTTGGTTTCCCCGTAACCAAATTTTGGTGTTGTCTATTGTGTTATATGAATGTGCCTTTACTTTATTGTATTTTGGAGTTAATAAAAGAAAAAAATTAAATTATTTGATAACTGATTCACCNCCCCCCCCTCTCAATTATCCTTTGGGACTATTCTAACAATTGGTATCAGAGCCAAGTTCCTTGAAGAGAAAGCCTAACATCTTAAGGTAGATCAGATGGCATACTTCAGAAAAGAGAGTCCTAAGTTTGATTGAGAGAATTATCTAGATTGGAAGAACAAAATGATAACACATCTACAGTGTGTTGGTTTTTACATCTTTGAGATAGCCAAACAAGAAGTTTTTATTCCCTCTCTAAAAGACCTATCAAGAGATGATGCTACTAGTAAACAAAAGGATACATTCACAGCTAATGTAGTTGCCAAAGAAGCCCTTATAAGTGCACTATCTGAGAGTGAATTTTTTGAGATCAAGAAAGTAGACAAGGCATACACAATATGGAATTATTTAGAAGACATGTTTGAAGGAGATGTTCCAGCAAAGAATGCGCGTAGGAAAACATGGAAAAAGAAATACAACAATCTTGAGATGTTACCTGAAGAGAACATCAGAGCCTATAATCAAAGGATAAATGAAGCAATTTCTGGAATCAGAAATAATGGTGGAGAAATATCAGAAGAAGACATAATGGACAAGTTGTTGACTACTTTAACAGCAGACTATGAGAACAAGATCAATATTCTAGAGGAAACCATGCAATTTTCACAAGACTTCAAGAGAGAGACTTTGATCAGTAAAATCTCTGCATTTGAGATATCAAGATTGAATACTGGACCCAAAAGTGAAACAGCCTTCAAAGCCTCAGTCCATGGTAAGAAACCTTTACACATCTCTAGCAATACTAAGAAAGAAGAAGTTGATGAATAACTAGAAGAAATCATTGCCATGATTGCTAAAAGAGAAAAGAAAGGCAAAGGAAAGTATGAAGGATAGTTGCCATTCAAATGTTTTTCATGCAACAAGATTGGTCACTTTGCATCCAAGTGTCCCACAAGAGTAAAGAAATTTAGATTTGATTATAAACCAAAATATAGAAATTAATGCTATCATGCTGAAGGTGTAACTGATGAAGATCAGGAGAAGATGAAATTGGATTTGTTGCACTTAAAGACATAGAAAAATTGCTTGAGGAAATGGACATTGAAGATGAAAAGGAAGCACAGGAGTTAGCCCTAATTTCCAAAGCAGACATCAGAACTGATTGGATCATTGACAACAGATGCTCTCATCACATGACAAGTGATAAAGATAGATTTGTTCATCTAGACAAGTACAAAGGTGGTATGGTTAGATTTGGAGATAACACTCCCAAACCCATCATCGGTAGAGGATCTATCACCCTGGATGGAAAGAATAAGACAGATAATGTTCTGTATGTTGATGGATTACATCACAATTTACTAAGTGTTGGACAGCTACTTGACAAAGGTTATCATTTGGAATTCAAAGACAACAAATGCATTATTAGAAAAAAAGAAGGAGACATGATTGCATCAGGCTCAAAGACAAAAGGTAATGTTTTTCAGCTCAATTTAGATGTAAGTTGTTTTGTTGCAAAAGTGGATGACAGTTGGTTATGGCACAAGAGACTCTATCATATCAATTTTGATAATATAGTAAAGATAAGCAATGTAAAGGTAATTAGAGATCTTCCAAGTATTGCAAGACCAGTTGACACAATGTGTAGGGAATTTTTTATGGGAAAGCATGTAAGGAGCTCTTTCAGAAGCAAGAAAAACTCAGCTGAAAACAAGTTAGACCTAGTGCATATAGATTTATGTAGTCCTACTCAAACTAGATCATACTACGAAGAAAGGTATTTCATTTTGTTTGTTGATGATTTTTCAAGGATGATGTGGGTTGTGTTCTTAAAGGAGAAGTCTGAAGCCTTTGAGAAGTTCAAAATATTCAAAGCTAAGGTTGAAAATGAATCTGGGATAAAACTAAAATGTCTGAGATCAGATAGAGGAGGAGAATTCACCTCTGACCAGTTTTATGACTACTATGAAGAACATGGAATTAAAAGACAGTTGAGTGCACCTAGAACCCCTCAGCAGAATGGGATTGTAGAAAGAAGGAACAAGATCATACTTGATACGACACACACTATGATGATTGAAGGAAAAGTTGCGCACACCTATTGGAGAGATGCAATCAATACAACAGTCTATACTATCAACAGAACACAACTAAGACCAGGTGCAGATAAGACATCTTATGAACTTTGGTTTGGTAATGTACTTACAGTAAAATACTTTAGAATCTTTGGCAGCAAGTGCTACATCAAGAGAGATGATGGTGTTGGTAAGTTTGATGCTAGAAGTGATGAAGGTATTTTCCTTGGTTATTCTACTAAAATCAAAGCATACAGATGTTTCAATTTAAGATTAAAGAAGATAATTGAAAGTACTCATGTAAAGATTGATGAGAAGTTCATGGTTCAAGAGAGGTACTATTAATGTGCACCTATGATTGAGGATGAACCCAGGCCTAACAGTAAAGACACTATTATTGAAGAAATGTTCGATTGCATTGATGTTTCATGTAATGAACCTTAATCAAGCAAAGAAGTATCACAAATTATAGATGAGGATGTCACACCAAAAGTTTCAAACTTCACATCTAGGTATCATTTAAAAGATGATATCATTGGAGATCAGAGCAACAGTGTTTTGGCTAGATCTAAAGTAAAAACTTTAACAGTGGATGAAGAGGTATGTTTACTTTCACAGATTGAACCTTTAAATGTTGAAGATGCTTGCAAGGATTTTGATTGGCAGAAAGTAATGGAAGAAGAATTAGATCAAATAATAAAAAATGATACATGGGAATTGGTTCCTAGACCTAGTGACAAAAATGTGATTGGAACAAAGTGGGTATTCAGGAACAAGATGAATGAAGATGG
>MU226176.1:2739497-2753053 GCA_018584345.1 Thuja plicata
ACATGGGAATTGGTTCCTAGACCTAGTGACAAAAATGTGATTGGAACAAAGTGGGTATTCAGGAACAAGATGAATGAAGATGGTACAGTGGTCAGAAACAAAGCAATACTAGTGTGTAAAGGATATGTGCAAAGGGAAGGGATAGATTCCACTGACACATTTTCCCCTGTGAGAAGATTAGAATTCATCAAGTTATTCTTGGCCTATGCAACATTCAAAGACTTCAAAGTATATCAAATGGATGTCAAATCCACCTTTCTAAATGGTGACTTGAAGGAAGAATTCTACATAGAATAGCTTGAAGGATTTAATCTGTCAGATAAACCAGACATGGTATGCAGATTGAAGAAAGCACTCTATGGACTTAAATAGGCCCCAAGAGCTTGGTATGAGAGACTAGATGGTTATCTTACCAAGATTGGATTTAATAAAGGAGCAGCAGATCGTAACCTATTCATAAGAGAGACACCTGATGGACTATTAATTATTGCCATATTTGTTGATGACATTATCTCTGCAAGCTAGAAATGAAGCTTTCCCTTCTATTATTGTTGGTACTGCACTTTTTTTTCATGTCATTTCATAGGGTTTAATATTTTCTATGAGAAATGATGATATTTTTCATCTCCTTCCTATTTTTTGTTGCAAATATAATAAAGAAACTTTGGAAATTGGATCTGCATTACTATATTTTGTAATGGAAGACTGTAGAACTCTCTATGCCCACTTTCTCATAGTGGCTTGACTGTATCTCGATACCCATTTTTGGGTTATGATATTTTTTCAACTTTGCCTTCCCCTATAGCTTTGCACGTGAAACTGTGCTTCCTTATTTTCATGAACCGTGACTACTCATATGTTCACCAAATCCCTTTATATATGATGCTTTTGTAGCTTTAAATCATCTGCAGCCATATTTTCTTGAAGGATTTTTTTTATTCTCTGTAATGACACATTTGCATATTCTGTGTTCTTTGTTTAATAACCATGACTCATATAATGAGGGTTTTGAATACATGAATCTGTAGATGTTGTGGTTACCTTATATGTAGCTTCAATGTAGTTATTTTGTGCATTTAAAGGCCTGGGGTTTATGCAAGAACAAGGGTTCTAGTCTTACCCTACCATAATGATCTTTGAGGATATCTGTCTTTGAACATTTATTTTAATGACATTGTATGTTGCTATGTTGGACTAAATTTTTTTTCTTTTCTCTTATAAAAATCGTACTCTATTAATGTTTATGCTTGATAGGACTATTGATAAAGTTGAAATCTTCATGTTCACTGTTAGCGATTGAGGTTTTTATTATTATCATAGAAAATGATGGTAACCCTCTTTGTGGGTATTCATTTGTAAATGATTCAATATTTTCGTATGGTGTGACTCGTATGAGGGATTCATGTGAATCTTTGCATCTTATCTTAAATACCTCTCTATACCTTGGAGATTTTGTGAATAATAAATAATGCACTATCAATGGCTTGAATAACTTTGTCATAAAGGTCATGCATTTATATTTCAAACCCTTTGCATTCACAAGTTATAGTCATGTTTCTTTTCCTCTAAATAGCTGCAGCTGGGAGTTTTTATTTATATCATACATATTCTTGTCAGTTATATAGCATTGATTTGTAGCTCTATTTATTCATGTATGTACACACCTGCATCTTTCTATTTCCTTTGAAATCCTTAGAGATCATTGTTTCTTTGTAATAGTTCTACCATTTCCTCATGGCCTGTCCTTTGAATATTGTTGTTTATCTGGTCTTGAATTTGATCTTCAACACCATAGTTGTAGCATTTATTCTTCATTAATAAAAAAAATAAGTACTTTTCATGTTGTAGCAGTTGTTTGAATGGTATAATGTTCTTTCATGTTGCTTTGTAACATTACAACTTTCTTTCCATAAATAAAAATAACTTCCATTTCCAGATATATCATTGCTATATATATTGGTTTAGATGTTGTATCATAAAGGTCCTGATTTTTTTTTAGTAGTTTATCAATCGATCATTGTGAGGCTCTATTGTTCTAATGAACTAAGAATGATCCTTTGAAAAGAAAAATATGACTTCTACAATGAAATTCATGTAGATCAGTGTTCTATATATAAGTGTCCAAAATGGCACAAGTGTGAACCGTTTGTTCCAAGTGCCAGAAATGTTGCCCTCCACATTGATAATGCTATTTCACATGTTTTTTGTACAACAACACTACTACTTTTCATGTAGCTACACTTTTTCATCTAGTTTATAGCATTGTCCTTATGACTGACATTTATGTACACAAAGCATGGAAGTTTTGAAAATTTCTTCATCAATGTAGAACACACTTCATGCTCTATCAACAGTGATAATATTACAACTATCTTGATTATTCTCTTACTTGGACATCCTTTTGTAATTCAGACATTATTGTGCTTTGTTACCTTTGTTACTTCTTTCATCATTATCACATCACTTTGCTGTTGTGCTCACAAGCTGACAGTGTTGAATGATAGTTTTTGTTTACTATTTATGTCTTCATAACTATTTTTCAATGTCCACCATGATTGTATCATTGATGTCATTATATAGATGATACAACCACATCATACATGAATGCTAAGATTTTTGTTACTGATAAATACTAATACAATATCTCTCTTTTCCTTTATTGTGTCAATGATGGCTTGCATCTTCAATGAATGATATGATAATAGTGTTGTAATGGTCCTTATGTTTTGAATAAAAAAATTGTCCCTGAAACTGAACATTAAAGTATCCTGCTACCATTGTATGAATGTACTAACTTCCTTAATAATGCATTTCTTGTAATATCTATAGTTGTCCCCTCATGATCCTTCAATGCTTCTAGTCATAGTTTTATGTATTGATGTGACTTCTTCCCCTGACTATTCAGTTGTTAGACTTACATGATAGATGGTGTCCTCATTATTTTCATGGCATATTTAAAGCACCAAATCACCGTGATAGTTTTGAATATCTGGTACATACCCGACTATAGCATCCATCTAATGCTTTGCTTATGAAAAGATGCAATGACACATACCACAATCTACCTTTCTTGATTTGATTCCATGCATGAATTGGTTGATATAGATGTAATTTCATATGATAATAGCTCCCCGTGGCATTTTTTGTACCATTGTAATATTCTCTCTTTAATGATCATTCTAGATTTGAATATTTTCTATAGAATCATCTTTACACTAAAACCTTGACCAATATGTTGCCCCAAAATACCATCATTGTTATGTATGATGTTGATTAAGGTGACAACTTGGTCGTGATATTTGGTCATTGTCACTCTTCCATGCTATAATAGATCTAATGATTCTATGACTGCTATTATGACATTATTTTTTGTATCCCACATTTCTTGATACTAAAAACTTTTTCTATTGTTGAGGCAGAAGGTTTCAAGCTTATAATACCTATCCCTTTAATGAATTGATTTTATTTCTTTGGTTTGTTTCCCCTGAACACTAGAAGGTTTCACATCATAATAATGTGTCCTTTCAACAGTTATAATTGTTTGTCTCTTATTGTTCCAAACTTTCTCAAACCAGAAGGTTTCATGACAAG
The DNA here is from genome assembly GCA_018584345.1 of Thuja plicata. Taxonomy (NCBI): domain Eukaryota; kingdom Viridiplantae; phylum Streptophyta; class Pinopsida; order Cupressales; family Cupressaceae; genus Thuja; species Thuja plicata. The sequence continues at coordinate 2,743,089 of MU226176.1, forward strand.
GAGTCATGTTCCTTCGACAGTTAAATGTGCATTAAATCTTCAATAAATGAACCTATATTTGCACAGGAAACAAACACGTTAATAAAAACAATTGTCTCTTTCTCCTTTTGATTTCCTTTTCTCCCTTTCTACATTTATATGTATCTGATATGCATCTGTATGGTTTTCCTTGGTAGATTTAGGTGTTAGTTCATCATTTCTTAGTGCTTTTAGACTAACACCTTTTGCTTTACATTTTGTAGGCATTCTTGGGAGCTATACTCTTTTGTCACTAGACAATCAAGGATACTTCAACAACAGTGTCTATCTTTCCTCTCAGACAATGACAAACTTACCCCCCTCTCTCTCTCTTGACTTCTTATGCATGTGCATTTATTTTACATTGTTTTGTAGCCTCTCCACTTAGATTTTTATCATGGAAACCCTTGGTCAGAGGTAAAAACCATGGTGGGGATGACACCCATAATCTTCTCACTGCAGTAGAAAAGAGTGCTCTATTAGGAGCTTACAATATGTCACTTTCTAGGTGACTCACCCTATAAGGAGTGACTGATACCTTGTTATAAGTATCTAAAGTCCTATTACAGACTACCTTGTTAAAGGATTTAATCCCACTATTACAGTGTTCACCCTGTTAATGGATTTAAAAAAAAAGTCTTGTGAGAGACTACCCAGTTAAGGGATTTTATCTTGTTGAAACTATTAGGAATACAAATATAGAATTGACCTATGAAATGCACTCCTAAATGCTAATCAAATCCTTTAATGCTTTTTTCTTTCTCTAAACTTTGTCATGAATCTTCTATGTAATATGCTTTGCAATTGGTGTTCAAGATCTAATACTTCAACTGTTCTTTACCAATATCATCACTATTTTATAATAATAGAAGCTATCCTCTTATAGCCTTTACCTTCGATTGAAAACCTAATTAGGGTTTCTATTTCCCTCCAAAATTGGTTTTTCAATTACAACCAGCTCATAGGAACTTGAAATAATTTTTGCATCGACCATAACAAACTTCAAATTGTTATCTCCAATGTGAAATATTTCTTCAATATTATTGGTCCAAATGTGCCTTCAATTCATAATCAAATTTGTACACAACTACCAATAAATTGACTTATTCAACTCTTGAAACACTATACTACATTTTTCATTTTGTCTAGATTCATTGAATCATCCACTGTCATAACTGCTTTAATCAATCATTCAAAATTGTTTCTTAACCTTTAACTTTTACCTATTCACTGAACTGACTGGTTGGTAGTATCTTCACTAATATCCTTTACCGGTGTGACCTTAGTGGTGCGGTCACAAATATTAGTTCACCTGGTGTCCTTGTATCTTCTAGTGTACCGATAACATACTTGTCTTCTTTTACTAATTTGTCGTTCACCTATTCTCCTGTTCACATGTTCCCTTTCCAGACTTGATGTTACCGATTGGTGAAACTGTATACCGGTTGGTATACCTATATTTATTTACACAAAACTTCCTTACCTATGTAATGGTTTTCCAAAAATGACAACCATACCCATTAGAATTATTATAAATTTCATCTCTTATCATTATGATACCATCATTCTCCCTCTTTGGAATTGATGGAAAAAACTTGTATAACTCCCCCTATAACTCTTCTTTCTACTATATACTCCCCCTTTGATCTACTTATATATTCTCCCTTTTTTGACACTAATGCAAAAAATTATGATAAAAAATGAATATATGCAAGGGAATTTATACTTTATAATCTGTCAAATATAATCTTGAAATGTACCTTTGCAGTGGCAAGTGAATTCTCCCATGACTCTTTCAGTGTTTTCAGGGAAATATGATGACCATTTATCCTTGTAGCCAGATCCTCCATACTATCAATTGTACTCATGTCTGGAGTACCTATCAATGCTTCAAATTTCTTAAGATAAGCTTGGATAATGTCCATGTGTGGAGTCATGAAATCCTTGTAGTTCAAGAAAGGCCATCATTATTCTATCCTCCTCAGCCTTTAGTTCCATTTCCTTGTTTGTCAATGCTTTCATCTTTGCAGTATGTTCCATCATTGAACTATTAAATGGGTTCAATTGGTTGAAAAGTGTAGTCAACTATGTTTCCAAATTTTTCTTCTTTGTCAAAATATTTGTAGTGGAGTTGGCCAGAACAAATATCTTGTTGAAGATTTTTCTAACTTCAAGTAGTGATTGCTTGAGTACTTTGACTAGTTCAAATAGTGAAACTTTCTCAATCGCAATCTTCTACAGTATTTTCTCCATCATCTCTTTCTCTAGTCTCTTCTCTTCTCTCTTGATCATTTCTTCTTCTGTGTCATGATCTAGACTTGTAATTGCATCAACTAAGATTTTGAGTTGATCAATCATTGATGCTTCTTCATCAATATTGACATAAGGTACTAGATCAAAAAGTATATCAATGGTTTTCCTTAGGATTTTTGTTTTGTACTTCTTTTGATTCATTCTATTCTTCTCAGCCTTTTCTTCTAGTTTTCTTGAAAATAATAATTGTTCCTTGGGTTTCAAATTATTAAAATCTTTCTTCAAAATATCAAATTCTAGATCATCTTCTTCCTCTTCTACTTCATCATATTCTTCTTCCATTTTCTTCCTTTTGTTCTTCTCATTGGTATCCTATGTGTTAGCTTGTGAATCACTAGGGGCGTTATCCTTTGGTGTTTTAGCCTCATCTTTATTACTCTACTCACATGTACTAGTGTTACTTACTTCTTTGTTTGTTTGTTTGTTTGTTTCTCTTGTTCTTGATCTTCTTGTTGTTCACCTTGTTCTATATCTTGTGATTGATCAGTGGTCTCAGTAACCTATTTTGTTGATTTACTCTTTTCTAACTCATCAACCTTTTTTTTCTTTTGTGTCAACTATATCATCATTTATCTCAATAGGATTTACATCCAGTGGAGACTAAACTGGAATATCTTCACCTTCATCTCCAACCATAGGAGAGTTGGGATTATCAATGATATCCTTAATTATAACATCATCAGCTAAATCTTTGGTTAGGTCTATATGTGTAATCATACTTGGAATGCTACCTAACACATCTCCTATTAACTCATTCAAAGTAAAAGTATCATCTACTTGAGATGTACCTGTTGCCTTTGGTTGATCCAAGTTGAATATCCTTTTCCATATCACCACCGTCTCATCTTCAATTTCTTTCTCCTTTCCAGCTAATAGTCTTGCAGTCCAGTGACCAATACTGAATTTGATTTTGTATTTCTCAAGTGCTTCATCTACTTCCTATACTTTCAAATGTGTCACAGTGTAGAGAAGTGTCCTTTCTCTTATTTTCTTTTCAATCTCAACTGCAAACTCCCATCTAGTTTTAATTTCTTCATACAAGTCATCAACAATATGAATTTTGATTTGATTAGGTGTTCTGATGAATTTGTGAAAGTGAAATACAATCACATCTTCAATGATCTTCTTTTCCTCATATGATAAAATAAAAAAATTGTAGTCAATGATATTACCTATCACTCCATGTTCTCTTATTGCTTTTTCAATTTCAAGTGCACTCCTAGGAATGTGGAATCTTTTCTTTCCAAACTTCCCTATGTCAGTGATCTCTTTATCATAATTAGTTCTCACACTTTCTACATCTTTCTTCTTCTTTTTCTTCCTAGGAGAGGCTTTTATCTATCCTCTGGTTTTTCTTTTAACATATGTCCTTTTCTTAACAAGTTGATATGCCTCGGGTGGCATAGGGTCAGAAGATTTATCTTCAACACTCTTCTCCATATTAGAATTTTCTACCGATGGTAGTTCTGGAGTCTTACTCTGAGTTTCTACTTGCTTCCTTTTTCTCTTAACATAAGCATATGGAATTCTCTTTGCTTAATATATAAATTAGGGCTTTCAAATTCACAGTTCAAATCTCTGTAAGTGATTAGCTCAGATAGTTCTCACAATCAATCATAATATGAAAACACACTTTTCTCCTGTAAACGCTCTTTGAAATGCAAGGTGAATAATGAATAGGTTTACCTCTAATTTATTTGCCCAAAAATTTAACCAACTGCTAGTTAAATCATTAAATCTAGTTCACCGATGTTACTCTATCGACTATAACTTCCACCAGTTAATGCCAAAATAACATTAATACATAAATTTTTGCAAATCATAAAATCATTGATACATAACAACTTGTCTCTATGAAATTCATCAAAAATAATATCAATGCATCTCACTATGCAAATAGATATTACCACTCATCATTATAAGGGATCGGTTAGATATAAAAATCAAATTCAGTCCCTAAGCAAAACTTTATTGCTTATGTTGAGGATGAATCTCCTTAGCTAGAGGATTTAGGGTTACCTTTTGATGCGTTGGCATCTTCTTTACTTTCTTCTTTCTTCACCCAAACCTTTTTCATCTCATTCCTTACTTCTTCAACATTAACAATCATTCTACCTTTCTCATCTTCATTGCTTGGTGATCGGTTCTTGTTCCTACAATTTATTCCAAGATGACCAACCTTATGACAGTAAAAATAGGCTATACTTGTTGTCCTCCATGGTCCATCTTTACCTCTATAATTGCTTAATCGACAATTCATAGCCACATGTCCATAGTTTCCACACACAGTGCATGAAATAATATTCATGTTACCTTCTCTTCTTAGAACACTCACTAGTTCGTTAGGTGTTGTTGATCTGCAATGTTCTTCCTTGTGTCAAAACTTGTTGCATGAATAATAGTAGCCATTGAAACTCCTTTCAGATGATCTAGTATTGGTTATTAATCTTCATTCATAAGCTTGATGGACATACTTATTGTAATTGTAACAATAACCATTAAAATGAGTAGTTCTTGGAACATTCACCGGTTGGCTTCTACATATATTAGTAGTGTGTCTAGGCTTTCCACAATTGTAACAAGTGGGTTTAGTAGGTTTCTTACCTTGTGGAATTTTGTATGCCTTAGGAATCTTAGATTCTTGTTCAGCACCAGATTTAGATGATTCTCCTTTTTCAAATTTGTTGTCCCCGGTATATCTTAGGCCTGAATTATCTCTAGGTCACCTTTGACTCTTCTATTGCTCATCGATATTCTGCATTCTTTGTTCATATTGCTTAAGTTTTTCATTTGTCTCTCTCTCAATCTTCAAGTCTTCTTTCAGTTGTTCATTCTCTTGTCTCAGTGATTCATTTTTAGCACACATTTGTAGGTTTTCATCACTGGTGTCACTTAGTTATTCATTCAGTGCATGGTTCTCATGTGTCAATCTTTCAAGTATAATATATTTTTCTCTTATATGTTCTTCAACATTCTTCTTTGCACTTTCAACAGTTCTTTTTCCATATTCAGTAGCTCTCATGCCTTATAGTACTTCACACATCCTTATAGCTTGACTTTCTTGTTCTCTTTTCATCTTAGATGCTTCATCAGTCAGAATCTTGTTCTTTTCCATCATATTTTGTATAGATGCCTCAGCTTCTTTAGAGTTAACAGTTCCTTCTACTAATTCATCAATGTTGTCTAGATTGTCTCTTAGTTGTTCAGACAATTCTTTCCTTTTTTCTAGTGAAACCTTAAGCTTTTTCTTCAGCTCCTCAATCATCTCATTAGTTGCAACCAACTGTCTTTCAGACCTAGAGCTTTCCATCTCCATGGATCTACTCCCCAAGTTGTTAAAATTTCCTTCTAGAGGGTTTGTGCTCTGATGCCAATTGTTGGAAATAATAGGTACTAGGGGGGGTGAATAAGGACTAATAAAACTTTTAGACTTCTATTAATACCTTTAAATAGCAGTAAAATAAACTTCCAAACTATGTAGCATAAAACTATAATTGTAAAGTAAAAGTACAGTGAATGAAATAACAACACATGCACACTCATAACACTTAGATTTTTATCATGGAAACACTTGGTCAGAGGGAAAAAAAACATGGTGGGGATGACACCCAAAATATTTTCACTGCAGTAGAAAATAGTGCTATGTTAGGAGCTTACAATATGTCACTTTCGAGGTGACTCACCCTATTAGGAGTGACTAATACCTTGTTAGAAGTATCTAAAGTCCTATTACAGACTACCTTGAAATAATAATTTAATCCCACTATTACAGTGTTCACCATGTTAAGGGATTTACAAAACAACATCTTATGAGAAACTACCTCGTTAAGGGATTTTATCTTGTTGATACTATTAGGAATACAACAATAGAATTGACATGTGAAATGCACTCTTGAATGCTAATAAGATCCTTTGATGCTCTTTTCTTTCTCTAAACTTTGTCCCGAATCTTCTCTGCAATCATTGTTCAAGATCTAACACTTCAATTGTTCTTTACCAATATCATCACTATTTCATGATGGCACAAAGCAGGGTTGATAATGGGGCCAAAGGCTCTCCCAACTACCAAACCAACTTTCCAACACAATGCAAAAGCAACAACAACAGAGTAAGAGAAGAAACAACAGAGATCCTTTTCATTAATTGATCAAACTCATTACATGATGGGTTGTAAGGCCTTCCCAGTTTTGGCCATATACATTCAGTGAATTAAAATTTGATCTTCATACATGCGAGGTCACAGACCTTCCTTACAATATCTCAATAAATAACCTTCTATTACAATCTAATATCAAAATCCTATTCTCCCAAAAAATTCCCTAAAACTAAGAGCAAGGAAACAAATATATACAAGACCCCAACAAGAGAGGTCGGCGCTCAAATCCATAAGAGAGACCCAGATTTAGGTCCACACAGATCCCAATGAGAGACCCCAAATTAATTAAGTCACAAAAATTAACTAAATAAGTCGGCCACCAGATCCAACTCCAAAATAAGCAACTCGGGCAAAGGATGACCAAGCAACAGAGTGACTTGGGCAAGGGACACCCCGAGTAACAGGAAACAAACACGAGCATCATAAGAGAAACCCAAGCAACAGGAAATAAACAAGCATGCCTGAGTGATAGAAACCGAGCAACAGAAACAAGCATGATCGAGTGACAGAAACCCGAGCAATAGAGACCAAGCATGCCCAAGCGATAGAACCCAAGCAATAGAGTATTTCCCAAGAAGCCTCCAAACAAACTAAAGAACACAAAAAACATCTTTTTGGTTGATCAGGATTTCCAATGACCTAAGATGCTCTTGCATTAGACACCTGGGGTTAATAGAAATGATTCCCTGAATCATGTATCGGGTCCAACCTAAAATGAATCCAACTTAGATTAAGAAATCCAAGATGAGTCCTCAATCGGTCTGTTCTTCCACTTTACCAGATACTCCCTGTATTCCTTTCCTCTTGTACTTCTGCCAATTCTTTGTTTCAAAATATGTTCAAGTTCCTCTATCTGCTTCTTAGGATAATCACTTGGTATTGTCACTTCTTCATCAGGTTCATGATATTCATACAAATCTGAAATATTGAATATAGGTGATATATCCATGTCATCGGGTAATTCAACTTCATAAGCATTTCCACTGTCAAATCTTCTCAGTATTTTGCAAGGATCAAATTTCTTCATCTTTAATTTTCCATATGTTCCAATAGGAAATATGCCTTTCTTCAAATGAAGCATTACTGCATCACCAACTTCAAATTTTTTATGCCTTCTTGATCTGTCTGCACTATCTTTGTACTTCTAATTACTTTTCTCTAGCTTCTATTTTACATCTTCATGTAATGTCTTCATGAACTCAGCAAATTCTTCTGCTTCAGCAATTATTTTCTCTTCTCCAACAATATCTTTCAAGTCTAATATACCTCTCAGTTGTGTGCCATGAACAATATCAAAAGGTGTCTTTCCAGTACTTCTATTCATTGAACTATTGTATGCAAACTCTACTTGTGCCAACATCAAATCCCAAATACTTGGTGTGTCTCCAACTAAGCATCTCAACAAATTACCCAAACTTTGGTTTACAACCTTCGTTTGTCCATCAGTCTATGGATGAAATGTAGAACTTGATGACATGTAACTGCTTGAATGTTTGGAGATGTTAATTTGATGATCATGCAAGACATTAAATCAGTTAATGTATTGTATTTTCATTGATGTCAACTTGATATAATCTATATGGACATGGAAATACTACCAAAGACTTCAAAGAACCAATGAATCAAAGGCTATGCTATCAGTATTGCATACAATTCAAGTATTCACTAAGTGATTGTATACACCGACAGAGTGCACGCTGACGGTCAGAGTAAAAGAGAAAAAGTCATAGTGTTACCTAATGAACTAATGCACAACATTACCGATGAGAAAATTCACAGTGTTGCCCGACGAGCAAAGCACATAGTAACCCAACAAGAATTACAGTGTTGCCCGATGGAAAAGACATGGATGGAGATCTCGATGACAACTGAAGTCACACCGATGGAATAGTTAGTTATCACTGGTGACTAACTAAAGTGTTGACCAACAGAACAAAGAGTTTAGAAATGACAATGCTTAGCTGTCAAGAGCTATAAATGGACTTAACAGATACTTATCATTGTTTTAATAATCTAGATAAAGTCGGAGATAAGTAATTGATTTAAATCTGATTTATCCAATTGGCAAGAAGATTTCTTTGAGATAAAACTAGAGTTTGATTTAAATCTATTGGCGAGAATTGTGGATCACGCCAAGAATCAAGAAAGCCAAGAAAAGATAAAACATCTCTATAAAGAGACAAACCCAATTCATTACAAATGGGGAAAAGTCTGTGGTGAAAAAGAAAAGAGGAAAGATGCTAAATAAAATATGAAGGAGAAGAAAGTCTTCATTTAGTCCTGATCAACAAGCTAAGGAAAGAGAAATATTCTACAGACACAGATGAATAGTGAGACACCATCACAAAGCAGAACAAGGTCGAGCAAAGGTATAGAATTGATTATATTGATAAGAGAGGTAATGGACTTACAATAGATCTGAAAATCTGCAATTGAGTTGTATGTATGAATAGATCATTAGTGTTTCAGTTTAACCATTAAAGCATCAAGTCTCTTAACTGAGCAGGACTTAAAAGTCTTTTACAATTGAGATACATCCCAAGGAGTATCAAAAATTTTGATCATAAAAGTAGCATTGGATATGCCCGACACCTATTGACATGCCAAGTGAGTGTTTGATCAAGGATGGTAGCATTATATGCCAGATACTAGGTGACAAACTATCTTTTAAATCCTCTAACAAGGTCACACCTAACAGTGTGTTTGTAACCTTTAACAAGGTTGGCTCCTAACATAGCTATTTTCAGAAGAGTGAAAAATTGGGGTACCGGTCCCAGTGGTTTTTCTCCTAACAGGGTTTCCACGTTAAAAATCCATGTGTTATGTGTTTATGTTTTGTTACTTCACTATTTTACATTTCACATATACTATTCTAGATTTATCGATATACTCTGCATATTTATTGTGTTTCAGTAAATAGTAAACTTCTTATCGGTAATCATACAGAAGAGAGATTTACAAAGCAATCCGACAAGTAGAAAATTGATATAAGTATTTCAAGGAATTCATCTTGGAGGACAAAAGATAACTTGAGACATAATTTGTGGTTATAAGTTTTAAGGGTTGATTTAAGGATTAATTTTTGAGGCCACTGATTCACTCCCACTCTCAGTTATTACTAACAATTGGTATCAGAGCTTGTGTGCTTAGAAGGAAGGTTTCAAGACCTAAGCTAAAGATTACAAGATGAATAGACGAGATGTGCCCAAGCTGAACAAAGATAATTTTGCTTCATGGTAGAGCAGAATAAGACTCCACTTATCAGGTATTGGAAATGATGTTACTCAATACTTAGATGTTGAATATGTGTTGCCCATAGGAGCATTAATAGTTGAACAATTGAGAGAGAATCATGAGCACAATTGCATGATGATAGAGCTTGCTTCCTCACTCTCCAATGTTGAATTTGAAGATGTCAAAACCTGCAAGACTGCAAAGCAGATGTGGGACAAATTGATGCTTGTACATGGTGGTGACA
>MU226176.1:2761242-2775347 GCA_018584345.1 Thuja plicata
ATACTTAGTTTGATTTGTAGTTACTTTTCTTTTGTATTTGTAAATTAGTTTTGTTTCAGACAGTCTGTTGTCCAGTTTTGACTGAGAAGCAAAGATGTGGACCTAACTCCACTTTCCACCATTGGTTTTGTACGGCCACTTTGAGAATCTAAAGGAGGAGCTCTGAAAATGCATGCAATTATTTTTAGGATCTTGCCCTAGGTGAGCTAGATGAAAAGCCCGGTTGGGAAGATCAAGTAGCAGATAGCTTTAAAATTGCAGGAGGTCATTGTCATGAGCCAAGAAGGCCATGGATGTCATGAGTGATTTTATGCAGGTATTCAGTAATGTGGAGGAGTGCCCAAGACATCAACTTACCAAGTTTTGAAGCCAAAGACCTAAAACTGGTCCAAAACAAGAAAGAAGCCATATTCAAGAAACAGGGTGTACGAACAGAACTAGACTTTGAGACCTAGAAAATCTTGGTGGGTTTTTTCTTTACTTGCAAACTGCCAAAAGAGATTTGGGGGTCCTTTGAAGGTTTTGCACTGAAAAAGTGTTGTTCTACATTTTAGGAGGTCTAATTGGTGAAAAAGGCTACAAGGCCTAAAAGATAGGAATCAAGGAAGCGATGGAGAAATGGCTCAACTTGGTAGCTTAAAACCTAATTTGCAATCCAAGAATGGAGTTGATTGAAGCCCTGGCCCTCCTGCAAATCCAAAACTAAGATTATGGCTTGGAGTTATTTAGGAAGAATGTTCTTGAGGAACACAAGAATGGTGAACCTAACAAGATAGGTAGACTCTTGGTTGAAGGGAAAGAATTGAATCTTTCCAAGTGTTAGAGGGTGGATTGAGGAAACCCTAGAGGTCCTAGGAGAGACCTAAGAAGAGTTCAAGCAAACTCAGAAGGTTACCAGGAGTACTCCCTATCATGACCTTACCTCAGTGACATTTTCAGGTGTAGGCCAACTAAGTATAGCTTCAACCTTCTCAGGATCCATCTTCAAACCATCAACTGAAATCATAAAACCCAAATACACAAGTTATTCTTTCGTGAAGGAACACTTCTTCAGATTTATTAGCAACTTTTCCTCTTTCAATCTCTGCAACACTTTCCTTATATGCATCAAATTTTCTTCTCTAGTCTTACTGAATATCAAAATATCATCCAAGTATACAATCACACATTTATTCAATAATTTCTTCAGAACTTCATTCATTAACCTCATAAATGTACTCAGTGCATTAGTTAAACCAAAGGGCATAACCAACCACTCATACAAACCTTCCTTTGTCTTGGGAGCAGTCTTCCATTCATCACCTTCTCTTATTCTGATATGATGATATCCATTGTTCAAATCAATTTTGGTAAAATATCTTGCTCCAATTAAACAATCCATTATGTCATCCATTCTTGGTATAGGAAACCTATACTTCACTATGATCTTATTAATTTCTCTAGAATCAGTGCACATTCACCATTCTCCATTCTTCTTAGGTGCTAATACAACAGGTACTGTACATGGACTCAAACTTTCTCAGATCAAACCTTTGTTCAATAAATCATGAACTTGTCGGTTAAGCTCTTCATTCTCGTTTGGTGTTAACCTATGTGGTGCTTTGTTCGACAAAACTAGCTCCAGGAATTAGATCCATACAGTGACTAATATCTCTCATTGGTGGCAAACCATCAGATACATTATCTGAAATTATCTTCGTGTATACAGTGAGTAACTTTTCAGCTTCTACAGGAATGTCATCTTCTGTATTCTTACTCGGTTTGTTAGGAATCAAAGCATAATAGATATCATTTCTTTTCAAATCCTTAACAAACTATCTACCTTCCATCAAACAAAGTTTCAAAGATGTACCTATCTCACCAACAGACTCTTCAACCAAAGGTAACAAAATTTTCTTCTTACCATCAACCCAAATAGAATATCTATTCAATCTTCCATCATGTATAGCATGTCTATCATATTTCCAAGGTCTACCCAACAAAATGTGACAAAAATCCATAGGCATAATATCACACAACACCTTATCATAATACTTTCCAATTTTCAGAATCACAAAACATTGTTCACTCACCATTAATGTATGCTCATCCTTGATCCATGAGATCTAATAGGGATTCAGATTTTTCATCCTCTCCAACTGCAACTTTGTAACCATTTCCATGGATGCTAAATTATCTGAGCTTCCACTATCAACAATCACCTTCCAAACTTTGTCTGCAACTCTACATCTGGTCTTGAACAAACTTTTCCCGACAGGATCTTGCTTATCCTTCTCACTCCATAGTATCCTTCGGATCATGAGATTTCCTTCCTTCTTAGCTTTATTTGGTGACTCTTCTTGCACCAATGAATTTCTGCTACTACTACCTTTCTTTCTTGCATGTGTACACTCAAAGGATTTATGTCCTTCTTCACCACAGTTGTAACAAGTTACTTGGAACCCTTTCATGCTATAACCACCTCTGGAGTAATTTCGTCTTCCTTGGTATGAACTTCCACCTTTCCATTCAGTATTTCCCTTGTCTTGAGATGTGTCTGAAATTGACTTGTCTGGTTCAAATCTATTATTTTCACCATGAGATCTACATCTTCCTCTAGGGAATCTACCACCTCTACGTCTTTATCTTTATTCATATCTTTTGTTCAACTTTTCCTCAGCTTTTAGGGCAAATTGATATGTCTCCTCAATTTTTTCCATCTTGACCAAACTGATCTCATCTTGTACGGAACTTCTCAATCCATTTAGGTATCTTGCTACTCTTTCCACTTCATCTTCAACATGTCCAAATCTAATGTCCAATCTATAGAATTCTTCAGTATATTCTTTTACTGATCTGTCTTTCTGCTTCAAACTTTGCACTCGCCTGATTAGGTTAATCTAATAATCACAAGGTAGAAACTTTCCTTTCAATTTGTTTACCATCTTATCCCATACCTTGATCTTATCTTTACCTTTCTTCTTTCGATCTAATTTCAGATGTTCCACCATAAGGATGCATGTCCTTTCAACTTTGTGCTTGCAATCTTCACCTTCTTATCCTCTGATGCATTCTTATATTCAAAATACTTTTCCATCTTAGTTATCCAGTCAATCAATTCATCAGAATCTAATTTTCCACTATACTCAGGAGGATTAAATTGAGGTGTGGACTTCAAATGTGTAAAATCTCTCAGGAATATCTCTTCTTCCTTATTCATCACAGGTGTAGGTGCAGCTTCACCTTGAACCTCTTCCAATCCATCATCACTAACATCTTCAAGATGTCTTCCTCTGCGTTGGGCTGTCTCAACAACTTCAAATCTAGTAGCCAAATGTCTAAGCATATCAGCTAGACCTAGATCTGCATTTCCTCTCCCATGAACCATCTTGAATCCCTCTGCAATTGTAGGTCAGATCGCAATCTTCTACCCCACAACAATACCAACTAGGGTTAGGGTTTACAAGAAGGGACTTAGATCTCACCAATTATCTGATACCACCTGGCACACGATAGGGTTGATAATGGGGCCAAAGGCTCTCCCAACTACCAAACCAACTTGCCAACACAATGCGAAAGCAACAACAAGAGAGTGAGAAAAGAAATAGCAGAGATCCTTTTCATTAATTGATTAAACTCATTACATGTTGGGCTATAAGGCCTTCCTAGTTTTGGCCATATACATTCAGTGAATTACAATTTGATCTTCATACATGCAAGGTCACAGACCTGCCTTACAATATCTCAATAGGTAACCTTCTATTACAATTTGATATCAAAATCCTATTCTCCCAAAAATTGCCCTAAAGCTAAGAACAAGGAAACAAATATATACAAGAGCCCAACAAGAGAGGTCGGCGCTCAAATCCATAAGAGAGGCCCATATTTAGGTCCACACAGATCCCAATGAGAGACCCCAAATTAATTAAACCATGGAAATTAACTAAAGAAGTCAGCCACTAGATCCAACTCCAAAATAAGCAACTCGGGCAAAGGATGACCGAGCAACAGAGTGACTCGGGCAAGGAACACCTCGAGCAACAAGAAACAAACTCGGGTGTCAGAAGAGAAATGTGAGCAATAGCAAATAAACAAGCATGCCCGAGCAATAGAAACAAGCATTCCCGAGCGACAAAAACCCAAGAAATAGAGACCAAGCATGCCCGAGCGACAAAACCCGAGCAACAAAGTATTTCCCGAGCAACCTCCAAACAAACTAAAGAATAAAATAAACATATTTTTGGTTGATCAAGATTGCAAATGATCCAAGATCCTCCTGCATCACATAATATCAACAACTATCCTCTTATATCCTTTACATTCGATTGAAAACCTAATTAGGTTTTTTGTTTCCCTCCAAAATTGCTTTGTCAATTACAACCAACTCATAGGAACTTGAAATCCTTACCGCGTCGACCATAGAAAACTTCAAGTTGTTATCTCCAATGTGAAATATTTCTTTGATATTATTGGTTCAAATGTGCCTTGAATTCATAACCAAATATGTATACAACTACCAAGAAATTGACTTATTCAACTCTTAAACAATGTACTACATTTTTCATTCTGTCTAGATTCATTGAATTGTCCACCGTCATAACCGCTTTAATCAATCATTCAAAACTATTTCTTAACCTTTAATTTTTACCTGTTCATTGAATTGATCAATTGGTAATATCTTCACTAATGTCCTTTACCGATGTGACCTCAGTGGCATGGTCACAAATCTTAGTTCACCTATTGTCCTTGTATCTTCCAGTGTACCGATAGCACACATGTCTTCTTTTACTTATTTTTCCTTCACCTGTTCCTTTTCTGACTTGATGTTACTAATTGGTGCAACTGTATACCGGTTGGTATACCTGTATTTACTTACACAAAACTTCCTTGCCTCTGTAATGGTTTTCCAACAATGACAACCATACCCTTTAGAATAATTATCAATGTCATCTCTTATTATTATGATATCATCATCTTTATCTCCTTCGTTGTGAAGTCAAGCCATTGAACTAAGTGCTCAAAGTAGGTATCATGAGTAGCTCCTCATGAGTGCCCGACCCACAAAGTGGTCATATTAGACACATATAGGAGTCCTTAGAAAGTGAAAATGTAATAAAATGAATTGGGTATAAACATTAACCAAGATAACTTAGAATCACTGGATATCAGTATTGACTTTTGCGGGTAGTAGGAACCATGAAATCTCTGGATGCCATTATTGACCAGTGCGGGTAGTAGAAATTATTGAATCCTTGAATGTCATGATTGACCCGTGTAGGTGGTAGATGGTACTCTGATCCCCGAGCATGCTTGGAATATCTCATACAGGTGGATTGAATCCTCGAATGTCAGAAATAACCTATGTGGGTATGGATACTCCCTATGCTTAGTACTCTAGAATCTAGGACTAGTATTACTGTGTAGCGCCCTAGTATTGTGTGACTGTGTTGCATTGGTATTGCATCATGGATTTTGTCTGCATGTAGAGTGCTGTCCATGTTGTACATGATTATTTTCATTTGATTGCATTGATTGACGTGAGTGTATACTTGTATTCCCTAGTAGGCTTGATTCCTTGTTTGGGGCATGTGACTACCTCTTTGAGCATGATAGAGTGGGCCAGAGGGTTCCACATGATCGAGTGGCATGACCAACCACTTTTGGGGACCGATGTACAAGTGATGGACTCGATTAAGAGATTCATCATGATGTGGATCAATTCTTCTTCCCCTGCTCTCTCTCTCTCTGTTATTTTATATACTCATGTTGTACTTTATATTACTTCATTTTATTTATATGATTCTTATAGATGCAATCGAGTGTAATTAACCTTGATTTATTGTATCTAATACTCCCTACTATGGAGGAAGCATTTATTAGGTTGTATGTTGGTGTCAACACATAAATGTACATATTTTTGACCTTTCTGGGTAGATTTGCACATTCATTTGTTGTTGATGCACATATGCAATTGTTTATATACACATTTTAAAATCTTCTACACATTCATTAAAATCTCCTACGCATTTATATTGGTGAACTGTCATGTTCCTGTGTATTTGTATCAGAGATTAGTTCATGAGGGTCTATGTAAAAATGGACTTTGGATTTGGTTTCTCTGTGTTCTCAAGATTATTTTCATGTATTAACCTTCCACTTTATGTTATGGTTTAATATAATTAAACTTACTTTTCAATTTGGTTTTAAAATGAACCTAGTGATTGACTACATCGAGGATGGACCTTGTGTCCTCAATCGCCAACCGTAGATGATGGTGCGGTCCTATCTTGCGAGGTTTGTGGGACTATATCTGGGCCCTCACAAGGTGGCTTGTAGGACATAAGAGTCTGACCTTTTTTAGTATCTGACGTTTCCATGGAACCCTTGGAAGTGCTTGTAAGACTTCTGCTTGTGTTCGGTCATATAACGATCATTGTGTGTTTCCTTATTGCTTTGAAATGATGTTTTGGTTGATGCACTCTTGTAATTGATGACATTCTTCTTGTAATTTTTGTATTAGTGCATGTTTTACCCTTCATTCTGAGGGTTCCTTGGTGGGGCATTACAAGCTTGATTGTAATGATGCAAGTATGACAATTATATTTCTTTTGGTGCTAGCAAAAGCTTTATAAGTATATCTAGGCATACATTTTATCACATTATTTCTAAATTTAGATCATGTTTGTATCTAGATGACGCTCTTTGATAGATTATCTATATCCAAATGAATATCTTACCCTTCTCCCTCTTTATTTAATATTTTCAAGGATAGTTTCTTTAGGAAAATTATAATTAGTGATTCTTAACATGATGAGAATTGCTACTCAATCCATGATTTTTCTTTATTTAGCAAGTTTGAAAGGAACAATAATTAGAAGAAGAATTAAATAATGCTTTGTTTTGATATGTTAAGTTGGGAAAATGGTTGCAAGCCCTTACAGCTTAAAAATGCAATAAAGGTGTTTTTGAAAGCGCTCCAACAATTTTTTAATCTACTATGAAATAATAATTGACCCATAATACAATTGCAATAAAGTTACCATGAACAAGTTGTGAAAAAGAAATATATGATATCATAACTAGATCTAACTAGCCACATACCCCTAATTTGGGTGTGTGGCATAGATATATATTTTGGAAGTCTATTCTTCCTCCTTTGAACTAAGTCCATGAAAAATCATTATCCAAATCTACTGAGATAAGAAATGGAGGAGAAACCCTCGCTAAGAATGCAATTAGACATAAAGCCTATAGAGATGATTGCGTAACTAGGGAAACCAATTTCGAGTAAAAATCATAATAGCAATAGGAGGACACACATTGACATCACTAACTAAAACAAGGGAGAAAGCCACAACAAGATCTTTTAGCAACTTAGGTGGAGGAGGGGCTGCCACCTCATCATCAACACGTTTTTCTTAGGAGTCTCTAAATTAGAATGTTCCTCAATCACATTCATTGTAAGATGTTTGTGAAGAACACTCTTCAATCAATTAAAATATTAAGAGATCTTAGGGCATTTGTAAGGAGATGTCAAATTTATTATTAATAAAGGTTTGTTTCCTTTTTTAGTGAGAAAAATAATTGATTTTACTTTGAATGCTTCTGCTTAATATTTTACATGGACACTAGCGGGGGGTAAAAAATGTAATCGTGAGAATTGCATACCCATGGTCTTTTCCATTATCTTTTGGGATTGCTTCGATTATAGAGACTTAAATGTAATAATTAGCTTATATACAACATAATTATGCATAAATTGGCCCATGACATCCCATACCTCATTTCCTTCCATCACTGTTACCCAAATTTGCATAGTTGATCGCTAGACCCATTATTGCCACTATAGATCAAATGTCCAAGTTATTATATTTAAGGATACTCATTTATGTGGAAGATCATTCAAGAACATTTAGGATATTGTGGAACATTCCTATTAAGCACATATATAGGTGGATGTTATGAATAATAAAAGGAATATATTAACATTTACATCAAAGCACATCATCCTAAGATCATTATATGCTTGCTTGTTGTCCTTGATCATTATTCTTAGAAACATAAAGACGATTTGCTAAGGATTTGACTGAGGGGAACATGACTTCAATCTAACAAACTATTTGAAAACTATATGTGCACACGACCTCATAATAAGTAGACACAAAAAACTAATGCAAGAAAAAAACATTGAGCCACCTCTTGCCAATTTAGATCCATGCACATCTTTTAAGGTTTGTGTGAAAGATTGAGTCTACATACGAGGATGCTAAATTTGTACTCATAGTAGTGAACTGGTGTGAAGAACAATTGCTTTATATAACCATAGATCTTCATTTGAGTCCACCCTAAAAATTTAGAACTCAACAAATTTATTATCTATATCTAGCAAATCATTTTTCCATCATTATTATCAAACTAAACATCATATTCAATTATTGTGCATAGCTTTTGGTAATCATTGTATCAGGATATTTCCTCAATGTTTCAGATCAAACTGATGAACTATAACTGATTGAATGTTTGAAGATGTTAAGTTGATAATCACCAAGCTGTAGAAAGTTAATGCAAGACATTAAATCAGTTAATGTATTGTATTGTCGTTGATGTCAACTTGATATAATCTGATTATTTATATACAAAGTGTCAAAGACTTCAGAGAACCAGAAAGATAAAGGTTATGCTTTCAGTAATGCATAAAAGTCTAGTATTCACTAAGTGATTACAAACACTGACGGGCAGTACACCCCGATGGATAGAAAACCCTGAAAGAAAAGTTACAGTGATGCCCGAGCAAGAAACCTGAGAAAGCATTACCAACAGGTAGAATCGCAGTGTTAGCCGACGGACAGACAACCCCGACGGAGATGCCTGAGGAGAACTGAAGTATTGACCAAAGCTAACAAAGAGTTAAACACCAAAAATATCTAAAGTTCAGAAACGATAAAAGACTTAGCTGGAAAGAGCTAAAGAAGGAGTTAATTGGTTGTTAATATTATTTTCATCGACAAGTTAAAAGCCAGAGATAAGAGAAAGATTTAAATTTGTTTTATTCCACTTGTCAAAGAGAAATCTATGGGATAAAACTAAAGTAAAGCTTTAAAGAAAGATTGGCTAGAATTGTGGATCACGCCAAGAACAAGAAAATCAAGAACGGAGAAACAGTGAAATCTATTGAAGACAATTATTCAATTGTGTATTGTCATTGATGTTACACATGTATTTACACTTATGTAGTGATGTTACACAAATGTCTACATTAAGACCGAGTGCAATTGGTGAATAGAATGAGTTATTTAGTGTTGACCAAGTTCAGTCAGGCATTGAAGGAAGTTCAGTGTTGACTGAGTCACTCGGGCATTTCAGTCTTGGTCGGGCATTCAATGGCAGCTGACTAATAGTGATTTATATTCTATATTAATTGGTTATATGAGGTTGAATGAATTGTGATTTATTATTTAGAAGTATATTCAAGCTGACTTGATAGGGCTTACCATATAAATGAAAGGTCAAGTTTGGATTGAATGTGTGTAAGAAGCAGAGGAAGAGAAAGAGAAAGCAGAAGTGTGGAATTCTGTGATATGAAGAGTGAAGGTGAAATCAGACAGGATTCTGATTGAGTATAGATCACTCGGAGCCGCAATAGAACATCTGATCAACAAGGATCCAGTTATTTTCAGGACAGAGATCTGAATCAGCAAAGACAGTTGCTTACACATACATGTCAATTCATTGTTACTTTCTAACAATTGTAGCAGTGATCTAAAATCTCTTAACAGAGTAGACTTAACAATCTTTTTGTAAATCCTCTCACAAGGTAGAATTTCTATGTTGAAGTGTTGAAGACCTCTAACAAGGCCACTCCTCAAAGGGTGATTAAATCTTTTAACAAGGTCACACCTAATAGTGTGTTATTGTAACCTTTAACAGGGTTGGCTCCTAATAGGGCTCACTTCAGAAGAGTGAAAAATAGTAGCTAGTTACATTGGTGGTTTTTCCCATATTGGGTTTCCACGTTAAATCTTTGTGTCACCTGTGTATATGTTATTTGTTTTATGATTTATGTTTCTGCACTTAATCTCTAAAGTATAATTCCATTGGATATTATAAATATTGCTTTGACACCCGAGTTACAGAAGAATATATTAATTAACCGAGTAACAATGTTAAAGTATTTAAGACATCTAAGGGACAAAGGATTTGTTTTGGAGTAACTGATTCACCCCTCCCCTCTCAGTTACTTATCTCATATCCAACAATTGGTATCAGAGATTCAAGTTCTTTTAGAGAAGGTTTCAAGGCCTAAGCTAAAGATCAGAGATGTCTTACAAAAGGGAGATCCCTGAGCTAAACAAAGACAATTTCCTAGCATGGTAGGAGCTGATGAAGCTACATCTACTATCGGAGATGCTAGTCTGCAAATTTTGGAGAGAAAATATGTGGAACCAATAGGGACTATGACTGTGGAACAAATGATGGAACAGAAGCATCATAACATAATGATGATTGATATAGCTTCTTCACTCAGCTAATCTGAATTTGATGAAGTCAAGGACTGCCCTACAACCTATGATATGTGGATGAAATTACAGGACATTCATGAAGGAGATGAAAATGTAAAGAGAGCCAAAGCAGAAAGTCTAAGAGGACAATTTGACCAAATGAAAATGAAAGAAGGAGAAGACATTACAGGATACAGTGATAGAATTAAGAAGATTGTGAGTGCCATAAGAGCTATAGGTGGAATAATTGAAGATACAATAGTGGTCAACAAGGTACTAAGAACTTTACTTCCTATCTATGCTATTAGAGTTTCAACTATTCAAGAGATGAGGTGAAATAAAGATATAACTCTGGATACATTAGTGGGAAGGCTTACAACTTTTGAGTTGGACAACTTTGACAATTACTCTCCTAGCTCTAGCAATCTTGAGTCTGCATTCAAAGAGAAATTGAACCTTGGTAAGAAGGATAGCTACTCAAAAGGGAAGCAGATTGAAAGTGACAGTGATGATGAATCTAATGATGAAGATCTTGACATCATTGAAGCATTACTTGCAAGAAGAGCTGCAAAAGGAAAATACAGAGGAAAGATACCATTGATTTATTTCTCATGCAATGAGGTTGGTCACATTGCTGCAAAGTGTCCAAACAAAGAAGACAAAGATGATAAAAAGTTCAACAAATTCAAAGGCAAGAAAGATTTCAAGAACTACAAAAGCTATAAGGATAAAGGTAAGAAGTCTTGTTATATTGCTAAAGATGCTAATAGTGATGAAGAAGAAGAAATGGTTTATATTGCTTTTAAGGATGAGTCAGATGAAAAGAAAACACTTTTCTCACACATAAATAAAAATAACACATGGATAATTGATAGTGGTTGTTCTCATCACATGACTTGTGATAAGACAAAATTTGAACATCTTGAACACTATGATGGTGGGAGTGTCAGTTTTGGGAATGACGAACCCTTCCCTGTAAGAGGAAAAGGTTGTATTGCTCTTACATAAGGAATCAAATGTGATAATGCTTATTGTGTTGAAGGATTGAGGAGAAATCTACTCAGTGTAGCACAACTGAACAACATTGGTTTCAAGGTAGAATTCATGAATGGTAAAGGGAACCTAGCCAGAACTGGTAGACAAATAAAAGGTAATCTATTCTATCTCGATCTCACTGAAGGTTCATGCTTTATTGCACAAGTAGAAGAAAGCTGGTTATGGCATAAAAGGTTATGTCATGTAAACTTTGATAATCTGGTAAACACAAGCAAGAACAAGAGTTTCAGAGGTATTCCTATTTTAAAGAAACCCGAGTTAGCAATATGCAAACAATGTCAAATCAGAAAGATGAGAAAGACTAGTTTCAAAAGAAAAAATTACAATATTGATGAAGTCTTGGAATTGGTACATACTGACCTAGGTGGACCAATTGGAACAACAAGCTATACTGGAGAGAAGTATTTTATTCTATTTTTTGATGATCATTCCAGAATGATGACTGTCATGTTTCTCAGAGAAAAATCAGAAGCTTTTCAGAAATTCAAGTGGTATCTTGCAAGAGTTGAAAAGGAAACAGGAAAGAAACTAAAATGCCTAAGATCTGACAAAGGAGGAGAATCCATTTCTAATGAGTTCAATGAATTTTGTAATGAGAGAGGAATCAAAAGACAGGTATCTTCCCCTGGTACACCACAACAAATGGGAATAACAAAGAGAAGAAATAGATCCATCATGGATTGTGCCAGAACTCTAATGATTGAAAAGAATGTTGCTGCCAAATACTGGAAGGAGGCCATCAACACTACAGTGTTCACCCTGAACCGAGTTCAACTGAAGAAAGGTAGTAACATGACACCTTTTGAATTATGGTATGGCTATAAACCTAATGTTCATTATTTCAAAGTATTTGAAAGTAGATGCTACATCTTGAAGGAAGCAAGAAATGAAAAACTAGATGCAAAAAGTGATGAAGAAATATTCCTAGGTTACTCATGTAAAAGAAAAGCTTACAAATGTCTAAATCTTACTACTCATAAAGTCATAGAAAGTGTACATGTCAAGATTGATGAGTTTGCAGAAAAATGTGAAGAGAAGAGCAGTAAAGAGCCTAAAGACTATAAGAACTTTGTGTATTATGAACCTGATACTATACCTATGACTTGAGCAATGGTGATGGGACAACAGAACTGTTGACCACTAAATATACTAGCACAAACTGTGCAACCCGAGCTACTGGTAGAAGAGACCGAGTCACAGACAGAGGGGACTGAGTCACAAGTAGAGGGAACTAAGTCACAGACGAAGGAACCTGAGTCACAGATAGAGGGACTCGAGTCATAGACAGTGGAACCCGAGCATCAAACAGAGGAACAAGAAAGAATGCTTGAGAATGACAGACCTAGTGGATCAAGTCCAGAATCTAGATAAAGGATCCAATACTTTCAAAATATGTTAAAATGCATCATGCACCTGAGCAGATAATTGGAGATCAGACAAAAAGTATAATGACAAGGAATAAACTCAAAGGTACATGCTTACTAAGTGAATTTGAACCTATAATTGTTAAAGATGCATTGAATAATGGAAGTTGGATAGAAGCAATGAATGAAGAAATTCAACAGATTGAGAAGAACAAGACTTGGACTCTTGTGCCTAGGCCAAAGGACAAGAATGTGATTGGAACCAAGTGGGTTTTTAGAAATAAGATGAATGAAAATGGTAAAGTTTCTAGAAACAAGGCCAGACTAGTTTGTAAAGGATATGCTCAAGAAAAGGGTATTGACTATGGAGAAACTTTTGCTCCTGTTGCAAGACTTGAAGGAGTCATAACTCTTTTGGCATATGCTGCACATAAAGGATACACAGTATATCAAATGGATATAAAATCTGCATTTTTTAATGGAATCCTAGAAGAAGAAGTCTACATTGAACAACCTGAAGGATTTGTTGATCCTAGCAGAAGGAATATGGTTTGCAAGCTACACAAAGCATTGTATGGACTGAAGCAAGCACTCAGAGCCTGGTATGAAAGACTGCATAAGTATCTAGTAAGTATTGGATTTCAGAGAACCAATGATAATAGTAGCTTGTACATCAAAGGACCACAGAACAAAATATTGTTTGCAGAGATATTTGTTGATGACATATTATTCACTGGTTATGATGACCTATGCAAAGTATTCTCTGTAGCTATGAGTAAAGAATTTGAGATGTCTATGTTTGGTGAGATCAAATTCTTTGTTGAATTACAAGTACATCAAATGAAGGATGGTATCTACATTACTCAATCAAAATATATCAAGGAGATACTTAAGAAATTTGGTATGGAAGATTCCAAACCTGTTGGAACACCCATGTGTACTAGATAGAAATTGTCTAAAGATGATGATTCTGTTAGAGTATTATTACTTTATGCTTATTAATTAAATCATATCAATTTAATTATATAAGTTTATATTACTCTAGTTACTTAAGCTTCACTTAGGTACATTATTAATTGAGTTTGTTCATTGATCCAGGGGTTCTTTCATTTCGGGGGGGCTTTGGAGCCTCGACCCTCTCTCACGGGGGGGTTGGCAGCACGCATTGTACTACTGGCTTTGAGAGAGTCTCTTGAAGTCATTCCTT
>MU226176.1:2776886-2796334 GCA_018584345.1 Thuja plicata
ACATGTTGTGTTGCCATCAATGCTAAAGAGGGAGATTGTTGAAGACAATTATTCAATTGTGTATTGTCATTGATGTTACACATGTATTTACACTTATGTAGTGATGTTACACAAATGTCTACATTCAAACTGAGCACAGTTGGTGAATAGAATGAGTTATTTAGTGTTAACCGAGTTCAGTCGGGCATTAAAGGAAGTTCAGTGTTGACCGAGTCACTCGGGCATTTCAGTCTTGGCCGGGCATTCAGTGGCAGCCGACTAACATTGATTTATATTCTATAATTAATTGGTTATATGAGGCCGACTGAATTATGATTTATTATTTAGAAGTATATTCAAGCCGACTTGACAGGGCTTACCATATAAATGAAAGGTCAAGTTTGGATTGAATGTGTGTAAGAAGCAGAGGAAGAGAAAGAGAAAGCAAAAGTGTGGAATTCTGTGATATGAAGAGTGAAAGCAAAATCAGACAGGATTCTGATTGAGTACAGATCACTCGGGGCTGCAATAGAACATCTGATAAGCAAGGATCCAATTATAATCAGAACAAAGATCTGAATCAACAAAGATAGTTGCTTACACATACATGTCAATTCATTGTTACTTTCTAACAATTGTAGCAGTGATCTAAAATCTCTTAATAGAGTAGACTTAACGATCTTTTTGTAAATCCTCTCTCAAGGTAGCATTTCTATGTTGAATGTTGAAGACCTCTAACAAGGCCACTCCTCACAGGGTGATGAAATCCTTAACAAGGTCACACCTAATAGTGTGTTATTGTAACCTTTAACAGGGTTGGCTCCTAACAGGGCTCACTTCAGAAGAGTGAAAAATAGTAACTAGTTACATTGGTGGTTTTTCCCATATTGGGTTTCCAGGTTAAATCTTGGTGTCACTTGTGTATATGTTATTTGTTTTATGCTTTATATTTCTGCCCTTAATCTCTAAAGTATAATTCCATTGGCTATTATAAAGATTGCTTTGACACCGGAGTTACAGAAGAATATCTTAATTAACCGAGTAACAGTGTTAAAGTATTTAAGACATCTAAGGGACAAAGGATTTGTTTTGGAGTAACTGATTCACCCCTCCCCCCTCAGTTACTTATCTCATTTCCAATAGAAATCATGTCTATAAAGAGACAAGTTAATTCATTGTGAAAAAGGGGTGAATAGAGAAGATGTTGAAGAGAAATTGGTGAAAGACTTCACACAATCCCGATCAATCAAGCTAAGGAAAGAGCTAAATATTTATGCGGACACCGAGCAATAGAGAAGCACAACATCACCGAGTAGAAAGAAGTGGAGCAAAGGTATTGAAAATATACATTGATCAGAAAGGTATTATGAGCTTACTTAACAAAGTCTCTTAACCGAGCAGGACTTAACAATCCTTTCTATATTGAGATACATCCTAAGGAGTATCAAAAGGTTTGGTCACGAAGATAACATAGAGATGCCATATACTAATTGAAAAACTACATTGGGTTTGGTCATAAAAGGGAGCATAGAGATGCCATATATCAAGTGACAAACTATTCTATTTAAATCCTCTAACAAGGTCACACCTAATAATGTGTTTGTAACCTTTAACAGGGTTGGCTCTTCACTGAGCTCACTTCAGAAGAGTGAACATTTTGGGTTACCGGTCCCAAGTGTTTTTTCCCTTAACAAAGTTTCCACGCTAAAAATCCACGTGTCAATGTATTTATGAGTCATTACTTTAGTGTTTTGCATTACACATAACTAATCTGGATTGATCGGTATACACTAAGTTATTTACTGCATTTCGGTAAATGAAAGACTGGTAATCGGTAAATAGTAAGAATAAGGTTTAACAAGTGAATTCCGAACAGTAGTTATTTGTTGAGATTATTTCAAGGCATTCATCTTGTAGGACTGGAGATAACTAGAGGCTTATAATTGTGGTAATAAGTTTTTGGGTTAATTTATTGGAATATTTTTGAGGCCACTGATTCACCCCCGCCTCCCTCCCCCCTCTCAGTTATTCTAACAAAAACTACATAAAACATCATCACAAAGAAGAGAGCAAGACAAGAGAACATAAAAGTTAGATTCTCTTGTCTTGTTCTCTTCTTTCTGATGATGGATCATGTAGTTTGACCCACAACGTCAAGGAAATAAACTCACATAAGAAACTATGCACAGTAAAATTATAGACTATAAAATTCATATCTCTACAATCATATTCAATTCATTCAAATCTCGCAATTAATTTTAATATTTTCAATTATCAATCCTACTTCTACACTTATTCTAAATGTTTTCTATAAGAAAAGCATATTACTTTTTTAAGAATTCCATGAAAAAAAAAAAAAAAAAAAAAAGATAAACCATGATCTTAAAAAGTTTTTACTGCTAGTCAAAATCAAGGGATAAAGTTTCTTTCTCCATCGTTGAGTGTTGGGATAATGACAATGGGTTGATGGGCATGTTTTCGAAAGATGCATGTATC
Source organism: Thuja plicata (assembly GCA_018584345.1). Lineage (NCBI taxonomy): Eukaryota > Viridiplantae > Streptophyta > Pinopsida > Cupressales > Cupressaceae > Thuja > Thuja plicata. Next base: position 2,779,362 of record MU226176.1, read on the forward strand.
TCCTTTTTTAAAACCAATCTAAGTCCTCATACTCATTGGTCATGAACATGGGCTCAACGCGAGAGAGACATCGTCAAGTTGCTTTATGCTTGCATGGGACAAGACAAAGACAGACCAATAGTTTAATATAAATCTTTTGACCTGAACTAGTCATGGAATTTGGTTAACTGATACAGAATAACTAGTCATGACAATGTACATGAAGCTGAAAGAAACGTCACTTAACTACCCAAGACATAAGATCATTGAAAACATGAAATTATTGCAGAGGTACGTAAAAGGAAGGCAATAAACTAAGCTACTCATTAACAAGACAACAATTCATATTTTACGATATATAATAAACAAAACTATAATAGACCCGTATTATAGATCCTTTATTATCAGAAGACAAAGAAATTAACTGATACGTGTAGCTTCGAATGATAAATTGTATGTTACAGAAAACCAAATAATATGCGGTTTTCATTTGTGGACAAACCATGGCAATTAATTAAACCACGTTGTTTAACTTCTGAATCTCAGATGAGTACCATCGGAGAATGCCCCTGACCGGAGGGAAGGACAAATCATGTACCTACCTATTCTTAGATTAAAATAATAATAAAAAAACAGTTTCTTTTAAAAATATTCATGGACAAGAATCCAATGCTATCCTTAGTTACTCTCCAATCCCAATGCAGAATACAACGTGTCTTTGTATGGTTAGATATTTTTCTTGGATGGAAACTCCAAGATCATATATAGATATGGATTTTTGTTAATGTTTGACTCATCTTTGGGTTTTGAAGTGCTTAGCAGCAGGACAATAATGAAGGAAGAAGAAGAGGCGATTGCCAGTTTAGTTAATGTGTCTGTTACAGAGGCAGAGAGAGAGACAGACGCCCTGAACAACAGTTGCAATGAAAGTGAGGTGACATCAGTTAGACATTGGAGTGGAGTGGTCTGCAGTCCATGGGAACTTGTGAAAAGCTCTCTGCAGTGGTTTGCATTGATGAGAGAAGCATTTGGAGGACCATTCCTTGGAGTTGTCATGATTGTCTATGGTGTAAGCCAGGGCTATGCAGAAACCATGAAGCGGCTTGCTACTAATTACTATTGGAGAGATGTGCAGAAGATGCAGCCTGCATCTACCCAAGTTTTCATGGTACTCGTATTTTCAATTCTACCCAATTCTTTATTTTGCATGTTTGAAATCAGATTACCCATTTTATATATTCATAGATTAGCCGCATAAAATTTCTGTTTGCCATCTCATAACATGATGAGAGAGTGGAGACCTTATAAAATTTAGCTCCTAAGCTCAGAACTCAACAATATGAGCAGATTGTCTTATTGTCTTCTAGTTGTACTTTGAGCATTTTATACAACTATTGTGGGTTGATTTCTTCATGAAATTTATAGTCTTAGAGTTTGGGTTTCATTTAAGTTGCCAAATTTGACCTGATGGCTCATACCGAATTTCAAATGAAGAGCTCCCGTTTCATTATTTATGTCCACACTAAAGTGGGATTGATAAAGTTTTTCTCGGATTTTGTTGTATTCAGATCTCTATAGGCTGTGTTGATGTTAAGCTAGGTTATCTAAAAGAGCCACAGGGAGTTGTTATAGAACTTTTGAGAACTGCCAGTGTCTCTATGAGAGTGAAACTCCATGACTTCTTGTGTAGCATGCAGATCTCTATTGGTTGTGCTGATGTGAAGTACGTTATATAGAAGAGCTATAGGGAGTTGTTGTAGAACCTTGAGAGTTCGTAGACCTAAGTCTCTCTCTCTCTCGATAACAATAGTCCACTTGGACCTTGTGGGATTTATGAAGCACAAGCTACTTTGGTCTTGCTTGGACATTTCTGTGGAAGATTAAACGCTACTTGTGCATTTTAAAGGTGCTCAGATTCCATTACTTCTTGTTCCCATCATTAAATACATAGAATCTTGTCTTACACTGTCTTGATGAACTGAGAAACAAGTCTCCCTTTCGTCTTTGTTCTCCCCTAGGTGGTGGTTCTCAGTATTTAGTGTTGCTCATAAACTTTATCATCAATCATTTCAAGATAAGGAGAGTCTGTAGAATGGACTGGAGCTGTCTAACATATCTGAATGGACCATCTACTACACTATCTGTTTATACATTAATCTGGGTGCTTAAATTATACCTGACTGCAGCTGTACTGCTTGCACTCCATATTTTAGATTTCATGTTATACTAGCCCAGAATTCCACCATAATAAACATGGAAGCATTTCAGATTACATTATATCAAATTATTGAAATGATAATTCCTGGCTACCAGAAAGCTGAGTTGTTTCTTGAAGCATTTCATGTATCTCTTCATCCCTTTTTTATCCTATTTCCTCCAGTTAGATGTTGTAGCCTTGGATGAGAGTCTTCCTGGCTGGTAAATTCTTGTTGATGTTGTTTGAATAGTTTGGTAATGTGATAAAAACAGTGTAACAAGCCTTTGCCTTTTCACAATGCAAGAGTGCATGTAAGAAAGAAAATAATTTATAATGTATCTATTGAAGGGTGTATTTTATTTCAATTCTCATCTCTTTCCACATGCCTAACTAGGGGGCGCCTTCAAATCTTTTATCTTCTTCATTATGAGAGGGTGTTAATCTTTGAAGTCTTTTATAGAGGGAAATTAGATTTGATTTTTAAAGGATAATAACTCTTGTGGCTTTGTAATCTCTATCCATCCAGCATATGCCATACAGTGAGTACTCTACTAGGGACAAAGTTCAAACATAATTATATCAGTGTATGCAGGCAAACCTCCTTATCAAAATTATCCTAAATTCTCTGTTAAATTTGCAGACATCTCCCAGACTTTTGATTGGAAGGAGTCCCAATATGTTTTGATGTACAGTAGTTTTCAAATGTTAAGGGCCGTAGATCACATGTGTTGTAGCCACGGAGAGAAATTAGTTCATGCATCCATAGATTCGTCCATCTTTGCTAAAGCCAACATGACTTGATCCATTGGTCACTTAATTCCTTCAGAGGCTATATAGGTTCTATTTTATTTTTTAACAATGTTCATGAAACCAGAACAGTCTATGGGGTTACATTGAGACAGCTTAGCTAATCAGGATGTGGGCAATTTATACAAGCTTAGCAAAAGTGAGAGATTACTTGGGAAATACAAGAGAGGATATGATTAGAACATTGCTTCTGCCTCCTCCTAAATGACGAGTCTTCTCCCATAAATTTTGGTTAGAAGTTCCCCTGCATTCTCTAATCCTGTCTTTTCAAAGATGGTACACATAAATTCAACTCTCAAGATGTCCATGTAACTAGCCTAGATGTTGTAAGTGAAGCATTCCGTGATGATGTGCCACTCTATCTCTACTTCCCCTGAATTACAAAGTCGATATGTGCTCTTTACCTTTCCCTTTCCCTTAGGAGTCGCCCATCTACCAATCTCACATTAAGTTGGTATGAACTAGTTTTCATTCAGGTAATTAGAATATCTGTTTTCTACTAGATTGGTCTGTATGTAACTTTCTCAGTCATGCTCATCTGGGGAGCTAAGTTCCGTATCATTATATTGTCTCTTTCTACCTAACTTCTTTTTGACATGGTCAGACTGCTTGCTTCCCTCACATTATTTTTGATTTCCTAGTTGATACTTGGACATTTACATAAGTCGATAACCCAACTACTATTTTGTTTCATTCCAATGCTTCTTCTTTTGTTTATAGCTTCTTCTATCACCAGTCTAGTCAATTTGTTCTCCTCCATGCCATTGGTTTTCTTTAGGTAGAATAGTATGTGTATCATAGCTGCCATCTCCGTTTGTGGTAATAGATTTTTTTATGGGGTTGAAGCCATGATTGTGAAGTTGTTTGTGATCAGGTGCTTCTAGAGTCTATATATTTGTCTCCATTTTAGGCATGATGTAATGCTTGTCCAAACATTATTGGCAGGACATCATTTTCGACAAGTAGCCCAACTGGAATCTTCGTGGTTTCCCATTTCCTCAATTCTGTGTTTCTGGAATTATTATGTTGTGAGTAAAATGCTTTCCGTCCTTGTATTCTCTCCATTCTCCATGATATCCAGCTGAATTTGTTGTGGAAATAGTACTACTGCTAGATATTTGTATTTGACCAATATCTCTTGATTCCCTTCATATGGAAATCTTTGTAAAGTACAACCACAAACTTGGTCCACAATTACAACTAATTTGCATGTATCCTTACAAGCTGACTTTATTTACTATTTATCCTCGGCTTTGGCAGTTGGTGAGAGTCTAATCTCAAAATTGATCTACTCTTTCTTGAATGAATTGAAAGAGATGCAAACTGTTTTTCTAAATCCACATGTATATAGGAACCACATCTATATCATGCTTTTGTGTTGTGGAAGATGTAGGTCGATTTTAACAGGAAACTGGCTATAATCACCATCATATTTCTGGCCAAGAGAGAAGCATCTAGTAATAATGTAAAATGTTGCAAGATTTGGCAAAATGGTCACACATAACTTGTTTTTACTCATATAATGTGGTCTTGATCATCTCACAACCTTGGTTGAGCTTTGAAATTTTTAAGATTACAAATAATTCATTTGGTACCATGTAGATAGAGGTAATACGAGCAGGAACCTTCTTCTTATAGCCTCATCTTGTTTCTATTCAACACTTGTGCTCAAATGCCATTGATCTGGATCCAAAGATGTAACCCAAGGCAAAACATATAAAACTTGAGAGGCAATGTTGACATAATCAACAACTGAACTAAATAGAATAGAGAGGACAATTTTATAGGAAAATTGGACTAGAAATTAAGGACTACTAGTTCCATCAAGAGATGAGATCGCAGTTTGGGCTAAGCAAAAACTAGAACTACTAAAATTAAGCTAGTTGAAAATAAAAGAATATATAGTCAACCTACTAAAATTGAAAAATGGTTGAGGTAAGTTGAAATGTATTTAACTTCTAACCAGTTGTTGATTCATAAACTAGAGAAAGCTAGGCCTTACAACTATTTATAACTTACATATTTTAATGAAGGATAACCAACTGTAACTCCCAAGCAAGTAAAAAAAGTGAACTAAAAGGAAATTGAGAGCAGTAAATACCACAAATAAGAATACACAAGGATTTGCCTTGGAGGACCTGAATTCTGGAAGAAAACTCTAGAAAAAATGAGGCAAAAGCCAGTTTATACACTATTCAAAGGGAAATACAATTTTTGGCCTCACGGTCACATAACTAGCTTGAAATTAACTTATTTCAATTCCTAAGATCATTACAAAAGCTCTTTACTACACACTTTCAGTATCCTAGTTGCCTATAAGTCAAGTGAACCAATGAACTTGAGAGCAGTAAATACCACAAATAAGAATACACAAGGATTTACTTCGGAGGACCTGAATTCTGGAAGAAAACTCCAGAAAAAGTGAGGCAAAAGCCACGTTTATACACTATCCAATGGGAAATACAATTTTTGGCCTCACGGTCACATAACCAGCTTGAAATTAACTTATTTCAATTCCTAAGATCGTTACAACAGCTCTTTACTACACACTTTCAGTATCCTAGTTGCCTATAAGTCAAGTGAACCAATGACCTCTACTAGAGTCCAATATATTTCAATTCAAAACCCTCTTTTGATGTCTCTTGGGGCATTTTTAATGTTAAACAGACTTGGACATCTCATTAGAGATCTCGTCAGTCATTAGAAACCATTTGGAAGAGGAATTCAAATTGCTCTTGGGTTTTAATGGTCATTTCAGAACACATAATGAAACCATTGCTTCATGGTTCATGCAATGACAAAATTTCTGCTTCATGACAAAACCACCAATTGTTGAACCAGCAACTTTTTATACAAAACTGCTGAAACCTTTAATTCCTTTTTCTCCAAATTTCTGCCGATCCTTGCACACTGTTTCATTCTGATCTGTGTTCCACCTCTCCAAGGAATTTAATTGATCATTTTACTGATCACACCCCTATGCAAAAGACATTTGGTCTCCAAAAACTATGAATACTCAAAACAAGAGGGATTCTCCTCACAATGGATGACATTGCTGCTACTTCATTTTGCATCTTCTAAGATCTAGAAAACTGCTGTCACCTGTCACCAATCATTTGAGGGTGCTTGAAGATAAAAAATGCTTGAAATAGTTGAAGGAGCTATTTCAATATTCTTTCTATGTAGGAGATATTTTCCACAGCAAGTCAAATTGTGATATTGCTATCAGGATTCAACTCTGTAGTTTTTGAGTCAAAATCATTGACCCATGTTTCATGAGTAGTGGTTCACATGAACCCATCTCTCATGAGAATGAATGGAACACTTAGCACTCATTGCATCTAGGTGATGCTCACCTATCCCAGGAGGTCACCTATCCTGTACTACTCAAAAACTACACAGTTGAATCTTGATAGCAATATCACAATTTGACTCGCTGTGGAAAATATCTCCTACTTATCAATTGATGAGCTTAAGGGGCTTTAGAATGAATGGTTCATAAGGCACAACACTTGCTGAAGGTTTCACAAATGTGGTTGCAAGCAAAGTGGGTTTAACCATGGAGGAAACTTTGTTGTTAAGCACGCTTGAGCTGGAGTAGTACTGGGATGGGTGACCTCCCGGGAAGTCTTGGTGCTTCACCTCTGTGAGCATCACTAGGATGCAATGAGTGCTAAGTGTTCCATTCATTCTCATAAGAGATGGGTTCTTGTGAACCACTACTCATGAAACATGGGTCAATGAGTTTGACTCAAAAACTACACAGTTGAATCATGATAGCAATACACAATATTCTTTCTCCTACACTCGAGAGGAATGATTTGGGTCCTCCTGCCGAACACATTTTTCTTGTTTGAAGATTTAGGGCCATAGGTTGCTTGGTCTTGCCCTTTTGAGCATTCAACATTAAGCACCCTCCACCTTTTCATAATCAGCACTTGCTGACCCTTGAATGATACACAATTTCCTATCATACTTGTAGGAGCTGTCAAACTCAATTCTACATACATTAGGTGTAACATCAAAAACCATGTCATCAAGAAATTCTTAGTTAACAACGAAATTTATGCTACATTGCTTATTAATGGACAGATCAGCATGTTATTTGTTCCAATCCAAAACATAAGGTTTGGGGTATTGATAAGTAAGACTAGCTTGGAAACAAGAACCTAAAATTGCATCAAGTTAACATTCTTGATTTGTATCTTAAAGCCAAGCGAATTTGAATGCTCATTTTCTTCTCGTGCCAACAGAATTAAAGAAACCTTCTTTGTAGTTGATGATATACAATTATGCCTATGAGCTACATTCAATTTATGTGTCCTCATCACTTGTAATCATAGTGATTTTCTTACCACTTTTACCTTATTCGAAAGGAAACTTTTCTGGATGTAGCTTTCAGCACATTGCATCTATATGTCCATTTACACCACAATGGTCACAATGCTTGTAGGCTTTGTTATGATGCTTGTAACATTTGCCTTCTTTCAACTTTGTCTTGGCCATGACTTCTTTCGTCTTTGGAGAGGATGGATGGCTGTCTACTTTAAACTAACAAGCATGTGCACATGCTTTATCTACGTTTACTGGTTTAGAGAGCAATCTAGGCCTCCAAATACAGCTATGAAGGTCTTATATTCCATCAACGCTTCCTCTTCTCGCACACGTTTCTTCATTTGGATTGGCCTTCTATGAAATTCAGTAGTGTACTCTTGCACACTCTATCCTTATTGTTTAAAATTTTTTCACTCCATACATTTTCGTTCACTATGACCTATTAGGTAAGATTGTTTATTGATCAATTTCTCAAATTGATCCCATGAACTCATAGAAGCTTGTTTTTTTAAAGCCATAGAATAAGAGACATTCATCCCAACTTAGAACTTTTTTTCCATTCTCAATCTAGCAAAGGAAATTATTTGTTCCAAACTTAAGAGTATACTTACTAAAGTATACCTCCAATGGTCAAATTTTGCTGCATCCACTTTTCCTTCAAATGGGGTCAATCTTAAGATTTGATTCAGCCGTGAATTGAAGTGTTCTTATTAGACTTGATTCACCATGTCTTTTCTCCTCTTTTTCCATGGAGTGAGTTTTCCCCTTGCTCTTGGTATCTTCCAATGAGCACAACTTTTCCATTAGAACCTCTATGATCCCTCATGTGGTCTCCAGGTCTCCTCCATTGAAATATAGTTGAAATATCAGCTTCTAGCTTGAGGAATCTTGTTTCATCAAGGTTTTTTGTGTCTCTTGCCATGCATCTTAGTTGTCTCTTCCAATTACAGGATTCAATCTCTCTTACAATAAGGCAACAAATTCTTTCTCACTTAGCAGTGAATATTCAATGGCAATTTTCAATAGAAACTGTTATTTATTTATTGGGTATCGTTTGATCTCAGCACTGTTCTACTCCACACAATAGATTGTTGAATAATCTCTTAATAATTTGTCTGTGATGGCCAACCAAAACATGACCCTTCCATCAGTTAGCTGTTTTCTTCTAACATTTATAAGTCAAGAATATTAGAATACTCACAACTAGTATGATTTCGATCTCTTATGTTCTACATCTTTAATACAACATTTTCCTTATGTTCCATGTCTTCTTTGCAGATCTCAAATCATCTCGTGATACAATTTACCTTTCTTATGTGTGCTTGCATCACACAATGGATTATATCTCTATCTCGTTTGTTTGCTACTGTTTCAACTTTTAATACTTTTACAGTGAAATCCATGAAGGCCTTTTCAAAGAGAACAGACCATAGTAACAACTTAGGGAATAGTGGTTTAAGAAGAAGATCACTCATTCTTCCAGAGCTTTTCCCTTTTTTGGTTTCTCCTAGTCTTGTGTGTTCATTTCTCTCTACCTACATGCTTCCATTTATTGTTAATAGCACTTAACAACAATAATTCATACATAGGGACTGTTTTTCGATAATTCCACACATGAAACAACAACTTCACTAACCAATGTATATTAATGTTGAATAGGATCTGTTTTGGCAAATTATGTAGAGGAATATCCACACTAATTACAGGTTATTATAGGATCACTATAAATTCTGTGGAATATGTCTTCAATATTCCATTCTCTCTTCTACAAAATTACAGCTGAATAATTTGGCATATCTTTGACTGTATATTCACAGGTATCTTAAGATTGTCAAGTTCATTCTTCTAATTCCTAGTAAATCTAAGTATGTTCTCTGGAAATGACTCAAATATATATTCAAGAACTTTCAACAATAAAATAAATATATTTAAGAACTTTCTGGGAAGTTATAATCAATCTCATAATGAACCTAGGGCATTTGTTGATTTATCAAATTCACACTAGGCCTCCATCAAATGCTTGACTTGGGATATGTCGTTCATTATAGAAATTTGCTGTAACTGATGCTAATAACTGACTTGCTTGCTTAGGTGATGGAAGAACAATTGTGACTTGCTCTTAGGCACTATATCATTTTATTAAAAAAAAATGTTCAACGGTGTTTTTATATTTCCTTATATGTTTAACATACTAGATTTGCATAAGATAAGTTACAGGAATACACTATTAGAGCAGATTAATTATTTGGTAATTTTTGGCAGGCTTTATCAACTATACCATGGGACATAAAACCAATCTATGGCCTCATTACTGACACATTCCCAATTGCTGGGTATAATCTTTTGTTTCCTTCACTTCTGCACTTATCCACTTTATGCCTTCTCAGTACTTTCTTTGACTCCATTTTACAAGGATATAGATAAGGAAATCAGGCTCAATCATTTTAATATATATAGGTCACATTGAATTTAAGTGCAATTGAAGAAAGCTAAATTGGCTCTCACTGCCATTTTCCATCATAATAAATTAAATAATGTTAAATATTCCATTCTTAACAACAGAAAGGTATTTTGTTCATATCTCTCATCTTGGAAATGAGGTTGTAAGCATTAGACTACTTTCATGCTTTGCTAGACATTGCTAAGAGGAAAGTTTCAAGGACATTTATTGCATTTTCTCTGGTTTCTCAGGTATCGAAGGTGGCCTTATTTAGCTATATGTGGTATCATTGGTTGCCTATGTCTTTGGACACTTTCATTGTTTGAGTTAGTACCTTGGATGGCAACCTTGTTGATGGCTGGGGTGGCTATGTGTACGGCATTCCCAGATGTTGTGACAGATGCTGCAGTGGCACAGCAAAGTAAAACCATTCCCAAATTCGCAAGTGATTTACAAGTATGGTTTTTCTTTTGTAAATGTTTGCTTTATATATTTCTCTTGGAGTTAAATTTTTAGAATATGAGCTATCTGTTCTAGAGATGTCTACGTCCTATGATCAGCAATGCAGAAAGCTAAAATGAATGGGTCAGTTGTCTCTTAGGCTCTCTTTAGCTTCATGGATGTTAAACAATTTCTATTATATTCTATTGTAATCGATAAGAAATGTTGCTTTGGTAAGAATTATTGGATCCTTCATCATTCTTGTAACAATGGTACAACTCTGTAAGTTTTTATAATTTCTTGTTATGTGTTTTACTTTTTTCTACTAAATAAAAAGCCCACCTTTTGCATGTGGTTAAATAAAAATAACATTACGATTCCTTCCCATGCATGCAATAAAGCTTGTGTTGAGTGTGTCATGTCTGCCCTTTCCATTAACATGTGTGACCTTGCCTTCTGTTTAGAATGTGTTAATAATTCATTCTTTTGAAGTTTTAAACAAAGGGTGGGTAATGACACATGGCAAATGCAGTTGTTTGCATGTTTTTAAAAGAGTTACAAAACCATTTGTTATCCAATGAAATGTAGACATAGAGGCAAGTAACAAACTTTCAAGGATTTCACACTCTCTTCCAAAGGCTCCAGTAACTAGATATATGCTTTGCAGTCCTAGTGAAAGGATTTAGTATTTGAGGATTGGAATAGTCTATCTTCTCTCTGTTTTGCACATTTTGCTGGTCTTTTGTAAATCTTGATTTCTGCTTGGATTTGTAATTCTGGTTTGGCCTTAGTTTCGAAGAGTAAAATGCAAACGTGTATTGCACCAATGCCTTAGAGAAGATTGAAGATGGTCTAGATTTCATATTGCCACCTATGTTATGAATAGCGATTAGCTCTTGGGAGCATCATCCTTGATGTTTATATTGTTGTGCAATATCAACAAGATGCTATTATATAGTCGCACAACAATGCATATCAGATTGCATTCCTGATGATTTAGCATTTGAAAGGAAATATTACCTTATTTGAGAAGGTTAACTAGGAGAGGTGCAAGTGTATAGATACAGTGGTGCAAACCATAAGCAGGTTACATGAACAGTTGGCTAACAACTACACAATGATAGCACGTGAATGAGGAAGAACAAAAAGAATTGGGAAAACAGACAATTTATATTAATTGTAGAAGATTCCTACATCCTATGGGCTACCAGCCTATGATACCAGACCAATAAATATTTAGCCTACAAGCAGTACAATCCAACACCTTTAACAAATCTAGCCATGCCAAGGAATTGCCCTATTTTCACCTTCGTCTGCAACTTTGAACCCTTCCTTCTCTCCCTCTCTTCCTCTAACATTAAACTAGCCACTGAGGATTCTTGGTATTTGAACCATATGCAAACAAAAATAGGGTTGGTTCTGCCCAGTGTCACCAATATGTAATTGAAATTTCAAGAAAACCTAACACTTAAGCTTTGAGCAAACCATACGCTTGCACATCCAATTGTAAACTTTTTACGTGATTGTATGCTTCCAAACCTAAGCTTCACATTCAATTGTACATTTCATTGTCTCTAGTCGACTATGCATTTTACTATTTCGCCAGCCAACCATTTCACTTTTTGGCAGGTTGTATGCTTTAGTCTTGGTCTATACACTTCACTCTTTAGTTCCTTAAGGATTGACTCTATTAGTGCTCATGCAACAATTTGCTTCAGCCTATGTTCCTGTATGTGGCACATAACCAATCACCTTCATTGTAATTTTGTAGATCATCTAGATGTTTTAAAAGAGAATAGCTATTGAGAGCTTCCTTCCAATTTTGCAAACTAATTCTTTTTAATATATTGAAGACATTTTTGAGGTTTTTATGCCATTAGAGAGGTCAATATTCTGAAACCTAGTCTTGTAGATTCTTTGGTTTATATCTACAAGGATAGATGTGTGTTGGTTGGTGAAACAAGTCTATCTCTATTTGGGTATTATTCCAAGTGGATATTGAACATTTTAAAGTATAGGCACTAGAAGGGGAAATTGTCTTTCTATCTCTAAATACTAAAATAGTGTTATTCTCATGCTAAAATTGCACGGTCTTGAAGATTCATCTTGTAGCTTGTAAGTATTCTTGTATATCTTGTCACTTGTGAATTTTGCATAGGTTTTAATCTATGTTACCCCGAGTTTCCGGGATGTTTTTTTTTTTGGCCAGAGCAGGGGACGGCAGAGGACGGCCATATATATATATATATATATATATATATATATATATGAGTTTATTTTATAATTTATATATAAAATCAGAAATCTGATTTCTCAAGTATATTCATGAATTTGAATTCATAACATTGTTACATTCATCATAGCTGTAGCAACACAATAATAACCTTCCTCCTGCCTGTGTGCGCGTCCAAACTCAGCAAAACCGAAACGTGGGCCTCAAATCGTAAAGGCTGCTAGGAGAAAACGTGGGCCTCAAACCGTCAAGGCTGCTGTTCGTGCGTCCAAACCCGTCCGTCAGCCGAAGTCTATAGTTTAACAAAAAAACAAAGGTAAAATAACATATGATATGTTACAAATAACATATCATATGTTATTAACTTATTTCAATATTTTATTACCCTCCAATGCGTGCGGGGCCCGCGAACGGGCTTAAAATTTTGTTTTTTAATTTATTTTTCTTTGACGTTAGTTTCGCTGCCGGAAACCCCAAGCAGTCCCCGGGACGGACTGGGGACGGCAAATCAGTCCCCGGGACGGTCAACGGGCACTGGAAACGCGTTGACCGTTTCCAAAGTTTCTGGGATGGGTTTCCGATTTTTCTGCCTGGGTGGGGATAGCTTGGAAACGTCCCCGACCATCCCCCCGTCCCCGAAACCGTCGCCGTTTCCGAAACCTCAGGCTTAGGGCCGGAAACGCGTCCCCGGGTAACACAGGTTTTAATTAAAAGGAACCTCTCTCAAAAATGGAGGGACTTAGTCCTACACACTACTAATTAGTTTGTGCAAGCAAAGTTTAGGGATAACAAAATTTAAATGCAAGAGCACTAACCCAATTGGCATTCACCCTCCAGTTGCATTCTACTCAACAATAAATTTTGTGATGTACTGAATGGCACACCTCAACGGTATAGACACTTCCACCGTACTAGTAAGCCCTTCCACCGTACTAGTTATCACGTCCATCGTACCTCGCACACTTCCATCGTACTGCGCACACTACCATCGTACCATGCACACTGCCACTGTACCAGTCAACACACTACCACCATACCACTCAGCACTGCCACAATACTAGTTAGCATTGTCATCGTACCAGTCAACATTGCCACCTTACCAGTCAACACTGCCACCATACTAGTCAGCACTACCACCGTACCAGTCAGCACTGCCACCATACTAGTCAGTAGTCAGCACTGCCACCGTACTAGTCAACACTGTCACTGTACACGCCGCACATTGCAATTCAACACCCTTTGACACTCGACACCCTTCGTCTCCCTTCAACACCTGACACCTTCGACAATCAACCTTCGGTCCTCAACCTTCAGGACTTGGTACCTGATGACTTAATATTATACTCGACCTATTTAGAAATAAGAATGACTATTATAATCCAAGGTAACACAATTTATCGTAGATCAGAGCATAAGCAAACAACAGAAAATGAAATGCTATCAATTGGAGACTTATATTCTCAGATTATATCCAGATGCACAAATTTGTCTTCACAAGAAGACTTCACAAATTTGACAATGAATTACACAGTGAAATATCTGAACCGATATCTTCAACGATAGACTAGGGTGAGGAATGACGCCCGCCGAAACTGCAAATATAGAATAGGGAGGGTCTTGCACCTACGAAACTACAAACAATGCCGAATTCCAACTGGAATTGCAAATACATAAGAAACATAAAATCTGTAAAGAGCCTGCCTGGCTCTATCTCTGAATTTGCTTGCAACAATTGTATTTGTTTTGGAATTGTAGAATGATATGAATTTTTAACATAGTTTTCCAGGTAAAACAATGATTTCACCAATATTCTTTAACCAATCAATTACATTGAAATGCAAATAACCATGCATTCTATTTAATTGAATTTCAAAACCCCAGTTGTTGATAACAAATTATACATAACCAATGCTATCAAATAAATTACTAAAATAACCTGTGATTACTTTCAACAGCCACCATACTAGCCACAAGTAAAGAGAAAGAGCGGCTATCAATGTTTCCAACACTAAACTCTGGCCGCAAGTGCTAAGAGAGGTGGCAGCTGCTTGAGGAGAAGCCCCCACGTCCAATCTGAACCAAAAATCAGCACCATTCAAATTGGCGTCCAACACTCCAGCTCTGAACTCCCATTAATGGCATCCCAAATTCCTTTAGGCATCAACCAAGCTGGCCGCAATTCAACCACAATTCATTGGCAATTAATCCAACTCAAAGTGAAAGGACTCATGAAGAAATTTACAATTCTTCCTGCTGAAATTTCGAAACCCTCAACTCCAGAACTCAGAACCATTTTAAAACCAATTTCAAAGAATGATAAGCATAATGAATCCTTCGAATTCTTCCAAGAGGCTTTATATAGTCTTCCTCACATTTCCATCCCTAACTTCATCTTCACACTTTTCACTTACATAAAGACTATGCTTTATGTACACATTTGAAATATAATAAACTATTATATTTCTTTCCACTTTAATGAGGAAAAACAACTCTTTCATTAAAATAACAATATTCTAACACACAGGGTCCCTGTTTTATGAGCTCAGGATTTAAAACTTCTCAACCCGGTTTCAACGAGCTATAACACTAAGATGCCCAAAATACAATCCCAATAAAAATAGCAACCTTAGCTGATTTAATTAAATAATAATAATAATTCACCCTTCTTGCGAAAACAACTGAGGAAGCATCATAATCAAAATCCGACAGCACAGGAGTGATCCTGATGATGAAAAATGATGAATGAACCTGACAAGGTGACTTACTAAAAATAGACGCTCCCTCCAAGAATCTTGGCGTCCAAACCGGAAGCCGGAATAAAATCTGAGAACATCATATAACTCTTCTAAATCATCTGAGCTCCGTGGAACCAACTGTTGACTTACTATAAATAGTAAGTCCCTCAAAACGGGGCCACAACCCACAACAGGGTCCTCTAATCACCAGTATTAGCCTACAAGGACCCAATGATAGGCTAAATCCACTAATCTCCAATGCTCGCTCAAAACGGGGACATTACAGCCCTCCCTTCCCAAAATTGCTTGTCCCCAAGCAATCCCAAAAAACAAAACACAAAAGTCCACCCGGATCCCAAAGATAGAATGGAGTAATGTCCCTGCGATCACCTGCAAACTCCTGAGATGAAGTCACCATCCATTGAGCTAACCAAAACACATTGTCATCATGCCAATCATAGCTGTCCACACAAGCTGCAGTGCCAAACCTGTCACTATCTGGATCCCAGTAGAGATGAAACTCACAACCATCCTTAACAAGGAAGAATGGATATCCAATACCATCTAAAAGATCAAAGCTCCCTGCACACCCTGCCAATCTGCCTTGTGTTCTCTCGCAATCTAGATATCCATCCACTACAAAACCATCCTGGATGTACTGAACCTGCAGGACACCTCTTGCTAACTTGCAGTAACCAACCCCATCAACTGCAGATGGAGCAAACCCATCCCAAAAAGAATGGTATAACCCTGGAGCCAACACACACCGGTGTGCAAACAAGTCCTCAACCAGTGGGTCAAAAGAGAAATGATGAGCGCTCCTCACTATGTAATCATGCTGAAATGCTCCAATCCCTGTCAGAGGCTCATCAAATTCAAACTGAGAATCAAGAGATGGCTCAAATCTTTGACTCTGAACAACTGGCTGGGTAGGATCCTGGGTAACTCTCCCAACAAACCCAACCACAAAATCCCCGTGAGGAAGCATTGTAGTCAAGGTATCTACAATTCTCCCCACCAAAAGTTGAATACTGTGAGAACCTGTAAAGACCCTAAGTCGGCCTCATCTTAAAACCATGTAAATTCTACCAATTTCTAAGCAAATCATACACTTGGCATTTTACCAAACAGTTGGCAGGCAAGCTATGAATGGTCCTTTGAAGAAATACAAAATAGATAATGCAAATACAGATAATAACTTTGCCAATAGTTGCCTCTTTATTTATATAAACAACTTCAAATGGTAATTTCTCAATCCTTATACATTTTAATTCCAGCAGATTTACTATGGACCAGTCAGAACTATTAACATACATCAATTATTCATTAACATGTGATGATAGAAGACCCTGATATTGACCATGTCTGCATTTGGAGTTGCTGACAGCAAGTCCCCTTAAATGTCTGCAAGGAAATGAATCTCCACCCGCAAGTTGCTCCTTCACGCGGCCTGCAGTCTATATTTGCGTGGCCACTCCACACGGCTAGCAGCAGTCCACGCACAGGGATGAACTGAACTTAATACCCAGCCAACCCTCAGAATTTACACGGCCTACTCTTCTTCACGCGGGCAGATTTTAGATGGGCCACGGTTTACTATGCTGGCGTTAGATACTGTGTAGTGGCATTGATATATGCTGGCTGCGTTTTCCATAGTGTGGCGTTCAGACTTTGACAGCTGCCTTCTTCATTGCGTGGAGTTGTAATGGCAATCACTCTGCCTCCTCAATAACATTCCAGACATTCGTCATCCAGCAATACAAACACTGGATACAAATCCATTCAATGGAACCAATAATTCAGACC
>MU226176.1:2809662-2842025 GCA_018584345.1 Thuja plicata
AACCTTGGAGTGTTTCCTCACGTCCTTCGTGAGTATATACTTTTCAAGAGAGGGTTGAGTGTTTGATATCCTGTATCAAGCGTTTAGTCCTATATGTTATGTAGTGGTACAAAACTCACATCAACACCCCCCACAACCTATCACGACTTTCAAGGTCAAAATTGAAGCTGGAACAAAGATTTTCTAATGATTCTAACTCATTTCCCCACAAATCACTTGGTTTCAACTCCAACTCGCTGACTAGCCCAACTTTCGCTTACATCCCATAAAGACTTGACTTCCTAGCAGGCCAAAATTGCTCAAACTCACTCTCTGACTTGGAGACCTAAAAAATTGCCACCGCCTAAAACCACCTAAGGACATCTAAGACCACTGCTCCTACTGCTAAAGCAAAAAGAGTGGGTCCCCATTTGCAATGGGGCGATGGTGTGAAAACCTCACAACACACATGAAGAAAGTAAACAAACACTCAGACAAGCTAAGAAAGATGCATATGTGACAAGAAATATGCACAGTATAATGTGACAAAGCTAGGAACAACAAAGGGAAATGAAGGACCAATTGAAACTAGTGATCGGTGTAGAATGCAAGGAAAAAAGAGAACAACAAAAACTTGAAAAGCAATATAGGGGAATCCAAAGAAAGCCAATAAGTATTAAATGAGACTTGCCAAAATGAAACTTAAGATTGAATTTGGGATGTTAGAAGAGTTTTAAAAGCCACTATATAAAAATTAAGGCCAAACCTCTCATCTTATCTTATCTTATCTCAAACCTAGCTTAAAATTCAATGTACCAAAGTCAAATGACAAGTCTGAGAGCAAAAGCTGTTCAAAGGATGTCATTTCCCCTCCTATCGGGTCCTATTAAGCATGCTATTGGCATGGTCCATTTGATCCCCGTGGACCATTAGCCTTGCATTGCAAGGGGGTCGATATTGGGTGGTTCTATTGGTGCAGCATCCTTAGTCTCAATCTATATATTATTTGTTTGTTTATTTGCAATTCCAAGTTGGAATTGGATTGGGAGATTGCAGTTTTGGAGGTGGAATATCCTCCCTAGTCTGCTATCGATCTCAATCTGGTGAAGTCTCTTGATAGAGACCAAATTGGTTTGATAGGCATTTATCTTCATTGCATATACTTGGTGATATTCTTCAGCATTCACCTTCAGGTTTGCTATTTATCAGATTGACAGCAATATACTTCATCCCTTCATGTATGTTGCTGTTATTCTCATATATTTAGTGTTACTCTCGGCGGCGACATACTCAGTGATATATACATTGGCTGCAATATACATCAGTGATACCATTGATCATCATCATACTTCTGCAATTCATATCTTGTGTTGGCTGTGATCCGATCATGCTGCAATATACTTCATCAACATACATTCCGAGCTGCATATTCCATCGATCTCTTGGTTTGCGATACATACATACTGTGCAGCGATATATTCGCATCAGCGATATCATGCTACAGAGATACCTATTTGTGTTGGCTACGATCAACTTAATAGAGTTTGGGCAGCGATCTACAGAAGCACTACTAGTTTGGACAGTGATCTTCAAATACTGTTTGGTTGCAATCTTCATTCTAAATCGGACAAGACTTTTCATCAGCATTCAGTGGACAGCAATAGAAACCAGAAGATCAGACATCTTTCAAGCTCCTGTCAATCCAAATATCGCTGATCAGATCATCATTTGTAGGCCAAGGTGCATTATTTGTTCTCAATTGTACATCTGAATATAAGATTGATAGCTGTTCTTTTCCGAGCATATTGTGTTTTTGCATATTTTTCTTTTTATTGCACATTTGGGATATTTCAGTGGTATCAGAGCCTTTACCTTGCTAGCCTGTTGGGTTGAGGTTGATGAGTGGAAAGAGACAAGATTATATAGTTTATCAAAGGTGAAGACATTGCTCGCTAGATAGAATGGGAGATGCTCAGCTGGATATTCTAGCCATTTTGGGTGATTTGGCGAGAGGACAACAAAGCTTAACTGAGGCCATCACATGTTTCATAAAGACAAGGAATAATGGTGCCAACAATGCAGAGAACAATGGCCAAGGTGATAATTTAGTCAATGGGAGGACCCACATTCATCAAATCCTGACCACCAATTCAAAACCCATGATGCCCACCTTCCCTCCGAGAACCAAGCAACAAGAGAATCATACTCTTTCATTGGTAGAGTTGCAAGAACAGTTAAAGCAAGATTGGCTCAATGGAGGATTGCGATTGGACATGTCCCTCAAGGACTACATGGACCTGAGGATGAGACATTTGCCCACTAGGGGTAATAGGGACTATAATAATGGTTTGAGAGGGAAGATAGGCAAGCTAAGCCTCCCTTTATTCGATGGATCCAAAAGATCAACAACACGAGCTTAGGTGTAGAAGACAGATACATGGTTTCAGCTCATTCCAATGCTTGAAGATGAAGCAATCAAGTACGCAACATTACACCTTGATGGGATAGCTCATGAGTAGTGGCACCATGGAATGGTAACATTGGGACATGAACAACTCGCATCCTATACTGACTTCATGGAGAGACTCATTGACAAATTTGATGGGAAGGATCCTAAGCTCAATTTCAAGGAGTTAGCACAATTGAGGCAAGGAAGATCAGTGAAGAGCTATATCACCGAGTTTCAGAGGCTCTTGGTCTTGGTGATCAACATATCAGAGAGAAGGTTGATAGTTTTTTCATGGGTGGTTTGATGGATCCTTTGAGGAGTTGGGTCAAGGTCCTTAGCCTTAACAGTCTCTCAGAAGCAATCAAGAAGGCTTGTCATATGACCACGTCTACCTCCAAGAATCAAACTCTTCCTAAGACACCCATTACACAGAAGGACAAAGGCAAGAAACCGTTTCAGAAGGATTGCCCCAAGAAGACTCTATTAGATGATGCAATCGACAAGACCTAAGGAGAAAGAAGCTTTGTTTCAACTTTCAACTGCAAGGAACCGTGGGAGCCTAGTCATAGATGCCTCGAAAAAGGGAAGATTCATTAAATTGAGGTTGTATCAGACAGTGAGGAGGAAGACCACATTAACTGAGGAACCTGAGGAGCACGATGAGGAGCCACCCCATGTGGAGAAGATAGTTGCAATCATAAGGGAGGTACCATTGCTACCTTCTCGAGCACACCATGATGCAATGTATTTTGTGTTCATAGCATACTAAAAAGACAATGGGTCATTGTTGTGCTCGACAGTGGGGCCAATCTCAATTTCATCAATGCCTTTGTAGTGGTCAAGAGGGATTTGCATATAGTAGAACATGATGGACTTGATATCAAGGTTGCGGGGGGTTAGCTTCTACCTTGTACACATTTGGTGCCCTAGATGAGCATCACCATGGGGAACTACACAACCACATGCGACTTCTTCATGGTGGACTTGGACGCTACAGATGCCATTTTGGGTATTCAATGGATGGAGACTCTTGACAAGTACACCCAAAGTTTTAAGCGGTTGGAGTTCACATTAAAAGTGGATGGGAAGAAGGTGGTTTTGCGAGGAATGTCTAATGGACGACTTAGAGTAGTTTTGGCTAAATGCATGAGCGATTTTCAAGCATGATGATGTGGTATGGGTAGCACAATGCTTGGTCTCTTCCAAACCTTTGGTCAACCAACCTACATATTACCACGATGATGAGTTACAAACAGTGTTGGGTAGACAACTTGGTTTTTAGTGACATTCCCCTAGGGGTACCATTGGACAGAGGCTTCGAGCACATGGTAGAGCTAGATGAGGGAGCTAAATAAGTCATCCTGACTCCTTACCGATTTCCCAAGAAGTTCAAGGATAAAATCGAGAAGGCAATTTTTGAGCTTCTTTATGGGACACATTAGGCCTAGCTCAAGCCCTTTGACATCTATAGTGTTCTTGGTGAAGAAGGATGGAACCCTCATGATGTGCAACGACTATCTGGCCTAGAATAGGCACTCCATGCCACAAATTGATGATTTGTTAGATGAGCTTCATGGGGCGGTCTATTTCTCGAATATAGATCTTAGATCCAGATATCACCAGATTTGAGTAAGGGAGCAAGATGTTCACAAGACACCCTTCTATTGCCACTAACGTCACTATGAGTTCTTGGTCACGCCCTTCAGATTGACCAATGCACCTACTACATTTCAGTCTTGCAAAAACCACATCTTCAACAAGCAGTTGCGGAAGTTCTTGTCAGTATTCTTTGGTGACATACTCATATACATCAAGAGATGGGAGGATCATTCCTCGAGGCACTTGGATGAGGTTTTGGGGATAATGGAGGCATAATCATGGCATGCGAAGAAGTCCAAGTGCAAGTTTGGCATGATATAGATTCTACTTGGGCCACATCATTATCACACAAGGAGTGTAGGTGCATCAGGTAAAGATCCAAGCTATTCTAGACTAGCCACCCCTGAGGACACTCACAAAGTTGCGTGGATTCTTTGGTCTTGCAACTACTATAGAAGATTAGTGAGGGGGTTTTCACAGCTCGAAGCCCCCTTGACTGACCTCATGAAGAATGGTGCTTTAAGCTAGATAGAGGAGGCACAACATGCATTTGACAAGTTGAAGGAGATTATGAGCATGTGTCTAGTCTTGGAGTTGCTTGATTTCACTCTATCATTTGTCCTCGAGTGTGATGCATTAGGGGAGGGTATTGGAGCAATGTTGATGTAGATTTGTCACCCTGTTGCATTTGAGAGCAGGAAACTCTTGGATACCGAGAGATTGCATTCAATCTACGACAAGGAGATTCTCTCGATCATGCACGTGTTGGCTTAGTTTCGGTAGTATTCCATCAGTGGGAAGTTCATGGTTAGGACCAACCACAACCGTCTCAAGTACTTGGAGCGGAAGGATTTGAACGAGAAATAATAGAAGTGGGTGAGCAAGATTTAGGCCAATGACTTTGATATCAAGTATGTGAATAGAAAGAAGAATGTTTTCGTTGATGCTTTATCCAGGAGGCCTTCCATATGCTCTTTGTCCCAAGTCATGGCTAGTTGGAAGGCACATTTTTGGGTTGAGCACTCAAAAAATACTTTCGCTTGCTTATTGGTGGATGACCAGTTTCATAATGATATATACAAGGTAGTGGATGATGTCATCTACTACAAAGACACAATCTTCTTGGTTTTGGAGTCGAATCTTGAGGAGAAGATTTTGAGGGCGGTTCATGAGTCACCATTGGCAGAGCACCATGGATACTTCAAGACATATAGAAAAATTCAGAGGTTCTCATGGAAGGGCATCAAGGATGATGTGCTACGGTTTTTTAGGGAGTGCGCCACCTGCTAGCAAAACAAATCAGGAACATACCTTTCCAGTAGGATTGCTACAACCCCTACCTATTCTGGATCAGAAGTGGGAGAACATCTCGATGGATTTCATCACAAGACTTCTCAAGGTATAGGGCAAGGATTGCATCTACCTGGTGGTTGATTGTTTGACCAAGTATGCTCACTTCTTCGCCATCCCACTAGATTTTAGAGCAGTGCAAGTAGTGTTGTTCTTTTGAGAGATTTTTAGCTTGCATGAGATTCCCAAGAGTATTGTCAGTGATAGAGATAGTAGATACCATAGTGCTTTTTGGATGGAGCTTTTTAGGTTGGTAGGCATCAAGCTAACCCCGAGTATCATTTATCACCCTCAAATTGATGGTTAGATCGAGATTGTGAATAAGTGGATAAAAGGCTACTTGCGGAACTACGTGGCAGTAGCAAAAGGCATGAATATTGCTACAAGACCACCTGCAATATGTCGATTGGGATGTCGCCCTACAAAGCACTTTACAGCTATGAGGCTACATCATTTGTAAATTTGGCATTTGAAGATAGTAGAGCACCCAAGGCGAAGGATTGGCTTTAAGAGAGTCAAGATATCCTTAGATCCCTCAAGGATAATTTGCAGTAAGCCCAAAATCAGCAGAAAATGTATGCAGATTTGTTAATTTCACGATTGCTGCAAATGTAACAGCATTGCCTAGATTGTATGTGGTATGTGTTTTTCTAATGCAACAATCTCTCTTTCGTTTATATTGGGAAAGAGGCTAGGAGAGACACGTCCCTTCATGGGACATGTCTATACACTATAATTTTATAATGTTTCATTAATCAATCATATATTAGAATAATAGAAGTTTGCATAATATATATTTAATAATAATATATATAATATAACACACACAGACACACACACACACACACACACATATATCATATATATATATACAAATATAATATATTATTATTTTAATCAATATCTAAGTATTATATGTATTCTAAATGATCATACAACTGAAACTACAAACATTAACACTCCCTCTAAGCTAGGGAGGATGATCAAACATAATGTGTAGTGCTCTCCCTTCTCAACACTTATGACCCTCACCATAGCTAAAACATCAACACTCCCTCTTAGCTAGAGAAGATAAAATCCATCAAGGTTCAAGTCACAATAAATCCATTAATTTTGAAAGAGAGGAGATATGACCTCACTGTGATATCAAGAGATATGGTATATGCAGGAATATCAAGTCACATGATATTCGCCATAGCTCATAAATATCCATGGTATGTGCAATGGCATTACGTCTCATGATGTCTGCCATATGGATACTAAGTTTACGTAGAGACGTGTCACTACGTGACATGTCTCACACGGTCCAATCAATATGTAATACTAAGTTCAGAAGGATCCTAATATGATCCATATGGATGCTAAGAAATCACATATCACATAACTCGTGATATGAAGTATCACCTAACTCGTGATATAGAGTATCACATATCACATAACTCGTGATATGAAGTATCACCTAACTCGTGATACAGAGTATCACATATCACATAACTCTTGATATGAAGTATATAATATACTCGAGAATATTACATTCTCCTTATATATCCCAGTTATGGTATGTGCACTGACATTAAGTCACATAATGTTTACCTTATGGATAAAGTATCATGGCATGTCCATGGATATTACGTCACATAATATCCACCATGAAGATCTCTAAATTATCTATGGTTTATTTAATGATATCAGCCTTATGATATCTACCATGATGTCTAAGAGATTATAATCATCGTGACATGTCCACGAATATCAAGTCACATGATATCCATCGTGATGGATATGTTGCAAAGTTGTCACCTCACAACATCAATAAAATACAAGTGTTCATTGTCGAAAAGTCGTCACCTTTCTCCAATGGTCACAGGAGGGCCCATAAGTCATGGAGTCACACACATGACATCCACCTTGACTCATCTCAGAGGGTGGATCCACCATGGCGCATCCCAGAGGGTGGAAACAAGGGCTTTCACCTTAGACTTCTCTCTCAAAGAGAAGAATGCAATAACACACAAAATAATAGATCACAAATGTTGAAAACTCCTTTTCATCTAAGGCTTCATTCTCCAACATACCAAGTTTATCTCGAAGGTACACAACCTTCTCTCTAGTAAGAGACTTGGTGAGAATATTAGCCATCTGTTCTGTAGTGATAATGTACCTTGAATAGCATACGTATGCACTATATCTCATATATAGTTTGCATCACTCTTGGTGAACCCCAAGGTATCCAGGAATATCATGACGTAGGAGTTAGCATAAAGGCATTTCAGCCAGCACACATGGGACTCAATCTCATGATCATAGCCCTTTGACTGTAAAAAACATCTCCACTGCTAACTCCCTCTGAACCAATATGACCAAATTCCTTGGAGATTAGAATGAATCAGATCCTCTAGACGCTCCTTTTAAATTTTAAGGTCTTGCAACAACCACCTGAACCTCCTCATCCAAGGTTGCTTTAGATGAACTATCAGGCTCCCTCTGAATCTAATATCAACCTTCTGACTCCACGCCAGTAAGTTGTGTCTTTATTCTTTAGTCTGCATCAAGCTCTTTTCTTGAATGCCCTTTGATCCAACAACTTATCCAACTATCTAGGAATATCATGACCTAGATATCTGTATAAAAGCCTTCTAGCCCACACACATGGAACTACATCATTTGAATTTCAATCCTTTGGCTTTTTATAGTTTCTTGGTCACTAGGGAAGCCATCTCGATATGGCCTACCCTTTTCAATTAGAATGATTAAGATCCTTGAAAATCAATTTTGGGAGATCCTCTAGTAGTTCCCTCTGTTACGGAAACATACATGGTCCCAATCATGAAAATATCTTGCCCCAAGAGACTCTCATCATCTGGTACATGATCATGTTGAAATTTTGATCATAACATTATTCGTAGGAGTAGTTTCTCTTACACAAATGTACTTGTCTGATTTCATAGTAACCTGAGTGAATGTAATAAACTGTGGATTTATCCCCAGGCTTGGCAACACCAAACATTCATGATAATCTGGCTTCCATCTGAAGCTCCAAGTACATGCATCGTATCAGAGTACGATACCGACCGATGTATCAGAGTATGATCCAAGTACATTGGTTCTTCACAACCAATATCTTACTTTTAATTCTGATGTTTATATATCATATCAATAGTCCTGATTGTATATTCTCTATTCACACATTAGTGCAATTAAACTTCACGGTCTTGTCATAAATCTGATCTTACACGATAAATACTTTATCTAGCAGTTACACACAAGTAAATAAATACTGGCACTTATCAATACTAGTAGCGATCATGATTCCATGTTATCAGAAATATATATCACTACTTTAAGGCGCATTTGGAACTCTTATTATCTCACAATGCATACGGTCCAAGTCTTGAATGCATCCCGATATATTATGCCTGACACCTTCATAAACTCTTTCATCGCAAGAGATAGGTAGCTCGATAAACATTTGATAATGACAGATATACGACTGTAATTGTATGCTGATCCCAACGTGATCTCCGATGTTACAACTTCCGATTGAAAGTCTTGATATTGTCACTAGCTTCATATATCTATCGAGCCAACTATAATAGCCACCCTTATATAAATGTCGCACCCGAGTATTGATACTTCACATTATAATTATCTCTGAATGATAGTAAGGCCCGATAATGTTAGACTTCCTCCTTTGGGTTGTGGAAGAGTTGCATGGTCTCAGACATACTTTCTGAAGTCACAAACCGTGATAAATAATCATAGCCTTCACATATAGATCAATGTGGTCTCCCTCACGTTGTGGCAAGGTATTCATACATCAAATCAATAATTAATAAGAGTCGTTTATGACTATATTTGAATGTCTTTATTTGCACTGAAATCATGTAATAATGAAACCACACCTATGATATTAATATGTGCTAAGCATTAGAGGCTCCGTAAATATTATACACCTTATATTAGCTGCTGAGTCTTAGCGGAAATCTCCCTCATGACAATATTGCACAAAACACTAGAATACTATCGGGCACATAAATAATCAATTATTTTCCATTCAGCTTTAAGAGATATTGTCGATAATGAAACCCAGGAGAAATAAAAATTGTTGGGTCCCACGCCATTTTGCCGCATACGGATACTTCCGACTGCTCAAGATATTATTTATTTTAGTGATATCAATATTCAATAGTCTCTGCTTAGAATATTTAAATATAACTTCCTCAGTATAAGAATAATGTTATTCTTCAGAATTATTTGCCATTATATAAATCATGGGATGAATCAATGAACCTCTAAACGCAAATACCTTTATTTGTTTGCAAATTTTTCTTCTTCTCCATGCATATCTCAAGACGACAGTCAGCGAGGGTGAGTAGGTTGATCCAGCGCATGCCCTATTCTTCTATCGCAAGCATACCCATTAACCACTGCAGTCCACGACACGACATTCTTCACTAGCATTGTACCAAACAGCTTCCGAGCATCCTCCATTCTCTTTTCTTGCACATACCCTGCTACCATTGAACTTCAGGACGCCATATTTCGTCCCGATAATGATATTGCTTTTCCTTATTAATCAAGGATCAAATGCTCTGTAATTTTGTTCTGATACAAATTGTAGTGTATTTATCTTCTACATTTGCAGTCTGGCTCTGATACCATGTTAATTTCACGATTGCTGCAAATGTAATAGCACTGCCTAGATTGTATGTGGTATGTGCTTTTCTAATGCAACAATCTCTCTTTTGTTTATATTGGGAAAGAGGCTAGGAGAGACATGCCCCTTCATGTTCATTAATTTTATAATGTTTCATTAATCAATCATATATTAGAATAATATAAGTTTGCATAATATATATTTAATAACAATATATATAATATATGATATATATATATATATATCATATATATATACAAATACAATATATTATTATTATAATCAATATCTAAGTATTATATGTATTTTAAATGATCACGTGACCGAAGCTACAAGCATTAACAAGATCGTCACCGAATTGAGCATAATTTTGAGCCAGAAGATTTTGTTTATCTTTGCTTATAGCCCTACGGATAGTCTTCCTTGAAGAAAAGTGGCGTGGAGAAGCATAACCCTGCTTTTATGGTCCTTATAGAGTGATTAGGTGAATTGGCGAAGTGACGTATGAATTGGACCTCTCTGAAAACAAAATAATACATAGTGTTTCATGTCTATTGCCTTAAAAGGGCACTTGGGCAGAAAATCACCATTTTAGGGGAGCCGTCACCACTTGATGATTAGGGTAAGCTTGCATTGGAGCCAGATGAGATCACATACTTGAGGGAAAAGAGGCTAAGGACCCATACAATCAAGGAATATCTCGTCAAATGGAAGGAATTACCAGTTGAGGATGCTACATGAGAGAGTGAGCAGATGTTGGAGGATCCTAATCTGAATTGTTTGTGGGCAAGCAATTCCAGGAAGGGGAGATTGTTATTTACCCTCCTATTAGGTCCTTTTATGTGGGCTATTGGCGTTGTCCAGTTGATCCCTACGAACCATTAGCCTTGCATTGCAAGGGAGTCAACATTGGGCAGTTCTATTGGTATGTCATTCTTAGGCCCATTCTATATTTTATTTGTTTGTGGCGCCAACTTTGGGCCATCTTTTTCAAATGTATACTTGGCTGATTTACATCTTGAGGAGGTGAGTAACATTGTATTTATATGGCCACTTGGAGAACTCTTGGATCATCGATCATCATTTATCTTATTTGTTTATTTGCAATTCCAAGTTGGAATTGGATTGGGACGTAGCTTTGGAGGTGGAATATCCTCCCTAGTCTGCTATTGATCTCGATTTGGTGAAGTCTCTTGATAGAGACCAAATTGGTTTGATAGACATTGGTCTTCATTGCATATACTTGGCGATATTCTTCAGCATTCACCTTCAGCTTTGCTATATATCAGATTGACAGCGACATGCTTCATCACTTCATCTATGGTGCTGCAATCCTTATATACTTAGTGTTACTCTTGGTGGCAACATACTCAGTGATATATACATTGGCTGCAATATATATCAGTGATATCATTGGCGATCATCATACTTCTGCAATTTATATCTTGTATTTTCTGCGATCCGATGAGGCAGCAATATATATATACTTCATCGACATATATTTAGAGCTGCATATTCCATCGATCTCTTGGTCTGCAATACATACATACTGTACTGTGCAGTGATATATTCACATCAGGGACATCACACTACAGTGGTACCTATTTGTGTTGGCTGCGATCAACTTAATAGAGTTTGGGCTGCGATCAACTTAGTAGAGTTTGGGCTGCAATCTACAGCAGCACTACTAGTTTGGACAGGGATCTCCAAATGCTACTTGGCTGCAATCTTCATTCTGAATAGGACAAGACATTTCATCTGCATTCAGTGGACAGCAGTAGAAATCAGAAGATCAGACATATCTTTCAACTTCAAGCTCTCTTCAATCCAAATATTCCTGACCCTTCCTTGTTCTCTAACGCGGATCATTGTTTGCAGGCCAAGGTGCATTATTTGTTCTCAATTGTTGGTGCAGGGCACCTTCTGCCTCCTAAGGGTTTTGGTGTTGGTAATGGGGTAGGAGTTGTGTGTTAGATCCTTTGGATCTCAATAAATGTAATTCAGTGCCTAAACATGTAAACTCAAAGGCCTTAAGGTGCATTATAAACCTTATAGGTCCTATTTGGGTAATTAGGCTTCACTAGGGCCCAAGGGGTCTTGAGTCTAATCTATATGGTTTTAGGTATTGTTAGGTTGATGTCAAACAAGGCTTAAATGTCACCTAAGTTCATCATTAAGTTTGGTGGTCGAATAATGCAAATTTTGAAATTCTTGTTTTGCAACTTTTCAAAAATGTTGCTCGACTGTTACAGTTAGTTCCCAGCGGTCACAACCCCCTGTAAAGTGGTTGGATTCGTTCGAGATGGTGGATTTGAAGTGTTCACATCCATTTTGGATCTGTTAGAAGACGGTGGGTGAAGTTTGATGATCACAGAGGAATAAAAATCTGAATTTCAAGCATTTCTGGAGTTTTCTGCATAAACCCGTACTGTAGGTGTGATCTTGGTATGAAACACTGATCTGATAACCTTGGCAATTGTATTAGCTTCTAAATGCATTTGGTTTGAGTTCCTAATTCGCAGTTTTTGAAGAGATATTCAATTCTCTGTCAGACTAGGTTAGAAAACGCAGTCTGTCAGGGTTGTTAGACAAATGTCATTGTAACTTGTAATTCCGCCATTGGAATTCAATGACCTTTGGGGGAATGCAAGTTACATATACATACTTCATGTCCCAGAAGGCTTGGAGTATGGGGGTCGAGTTTGCTATTGGTATCATCAAGCCCTAGTTCAAACTGTCTGTATGTTATGTTTGATCTAGGAACAGTAGAGAATGGTGTACAAACCATACAGCAGGGTTGATTGGGAAAGTTGAGTGATTGAAGTTTGTCAAAAAAAAAAAGAGTCTGTAGAACGTTCCTGAAAGGTTGTGATCCATCTATGATCCCATTTCATGATCCAAGCCTAGAAAACCAGTCCTAGGGTGCACACTAGTACTGTGTTCTTGGTTAGGGTCCAGGATGCTGGAGTAGTTTGAATTCTAAATCTTTTAGGAATTTCATGATACATTTTTGGTGAAGTTGGATCCATCATTAATCTCATTGTGTAGAAATCCAAGTTGCAGTAGCAAAACAGAATTGAGTAATTAGACCATACTGGTTTAACAGTGAAGGGGCACATTGTGCGTGTTTGGAAGTCAATCTGAGGATTGATCTAGGGTTCCTTGTTTGTGTCAGGGAGATCCAAATTCAAGGAGAGTTAGTTGGGAAGTGAGACCAACTGTTTGAAATATTGTGAAGTCAAATTGAGGAGTAGTCTATCGAAAGGATTGATAATCCTAGTTGAGTTGAAGTGCTTCTAGCAGTGCGCTCTGCATCAATTGTACATCTGAATATAAGATTGATAGCTGTTCTTTTCCGAGCATATTGTGTTTTTGTGTATTTTATTGCACATTTGGGATATTTCAAAGGAGTCCTATGCGGCTTCCAAATGCAAACTTAATAATAAAGGGTAAAAGGGTGCTGTGCTAAGTATGAAGCATTTTCTACAAGCAAACAAAGTCCAAACCTTGCGAATTCCCTTTGATGACAACTGCAAGAAAATTGTATATGTAAGTTGTAAGGAGTATGAGAAATTGACGTAACTAACAATCATCTTTGATCTAAACTAAACCTAATTATAGAACTGAAAACAAAGGAAAATCTGACCGTCCAAATGTGAGATGAAAAATCAGGGTGAAATGGAAGGCCCTGAAGTGAAGCATTCTTGTAAATGTGATTTTTGGGAGGAAGTGTAGTCTATCTACCACGGGAGAGAGACAACAATGATCTACTTTTGTATCAAATCTCCTATCTAAGAAAAATATAATAAATATAGCTCTATATAGAGTACAGTCAATTTTCTGTTTCTGTTAGACCTCTAGTACATGGATATTATAGGCTTGAAATATAATTTTATAACTAAGCTTGCTGTGCAAACTGAAAGCACGTGGAATGGAAAAGTAAACTCAAGGTATCTATGACATTCCCTTTTCCTTCTTGACCTTTGATTTCTCCTTAGTATGAATGGTGGCAAAAAACCATTAGTTTAGGGTGAAACAGCCAGGGTCACAATCATAATCACCACGGCACAGCAGTTCCATCCTGCAAAATGTCAGTTTAGCTGCTCCCTAAAGGAAAACAAAAGGGGGAAGGGTAACAGAATGATAGAGGCACAATAAGATCGGGAATAGCAAAGATGGGTGTATGCTAGGAAGAGAGTAATTGAACAGGTCTAGACATAACTGGTGACAGAATACACTAGTATAATGGAAATCCATAAATCGTTAACAAATTGGGGATGGGGCACCACAACAGTGAATTTTTTCAGGTGATACAATTTACACATTTGTAAATCTGGATTCATATATGAGGGGAAAAGAATGCTAAAATTTAGTTCAGAAAGAAAGTCTATTATATTGTTATTATTTAAATATAAAACACAAGTAAAAAATAATCAGTTTTGGGCTTAAGCAGAGCAAAGAGGATTGGACATGGATCTGCAAAGAAATAAAATTTTATTTTGTGAAAAAGAAATTAACAAATAAAAAGTGTCCACATTATATCAGATTGATTTGGGATGTGTGAAAATTTGAAATTTACAAAGCCTAAGCCACTTCTGGGAGGATTTGGTATATATGTTATTTGGAGAGTGGAACTCATTCCCAAATTTCAATAGGTTAGGCTCTAAAATGACAATTTTAACATGTTGGTAAAAGCTTATAGCATGATCTAATTCATGGTCATTAATACAATTAGTTCCATCCCAATCCAATAAATCTGCACTATCACTACAATATTCACCATGCCCATTGATTTTTAAAGCATAAAGGCTGCAAAAGAAGGTTTACGTAATAAAAATGAGGGTCAATGTGGTTACCTGACATATAATTCAGTTCAACAGGTTGAGACCTCTAAAAAAAATAAAGGTTCAGCAACAATTATGAAGGTTTGACCAAACCTTTTTACTATGGGCACCACAGTCAATGAGAATTAAGAGACCAAGTTTACCTAACAGTCAAATTCAACGGATTCTCTCATCAGAGAGATGTACCTAATATTCAGTTTCTTTAAATAATCCTTATCAAGATAGTATAATAATAAACATCTTTCCCCTTTATGTAATGTTGAAGAAGTAAAACAACAATCTCATGACTTGCCAGAGTGCAAGAAAACAGAAAAAGAAAATTTGAGAAAAATATTGGGAAGTTCAACTCTCTAGAGACATCAGTATTAACGAGGTTAACAATATTCTGAAAGGAGGGGTATTAGCATGGCCATGAAAAGATCTTCACTGTTAGTGATAGAAAAAATATTGTTCAACATATAGAAGAAAACCTGATCTGGAGACAGCACAAGCAAGAACAAAGAAAATATTGACATCCTTATGCTCAATTGTGATGTCATCCATTACATTTGACATCATTATAATATCATACACAATTGTGACATCATGTTTGCAGTCAATATGAAATTGACAATTTTTTCCAAGCACAGAAGTCCTCTCTTACATAACCTGCCAATAAATGGAGTGTTAAATAAGGTTAAACTGCTAACTGGCCTGACTGGAGCCAGGTTGGCCCTCGTTTTCCAGCTCAATGCTTACAAATGCATTGAATTTCACTCATTAATTGCAGTAAGTTAGTCAATTTCTCTCATTTGACCTTCTCTCATTTGACCAGTGAAGGTTCAAGTCCAAAATGCAATGCCAGGTGACAGATCCCGTGGCTGGTGCCAACAGATACAATAGCAATGTGGAATGTCCTGTTGATTAATTTGACCATTAGTCAACCTTTGACTATATAATGTCCTTAAGGACCTGCCTTTAAGTCTCGTTTGACCAGAAAAGTGCGAGTACATGATTGAGTTTGGTTGCTCTATTTTGTTTGCTGCTTTGATTGTTGACAGTTGAACTATAACTAACAAGGATGGGTAATCTGATTGTTCCAAGTTTATAAATCTGTGGTAGTGCTGTAAGGGTGATAAGTGGGTTTTAATATAAACCCCATAGTTTTTTCTGGAAGAAGTCCAGCTCTTCATATTTGGAAATTTCTGTTATTTGTGTATTCGTCTCTGTGGAATAACTTTCATTGAGTCAAACGATTGCAATGTAATGAAAATTCATTCCTTTCAACTTACAGTTATGGACTTTCTTTATGTATAAAACTATTGATACATACCAAAATGATTCTCAATTTTATGTGATCAAAATAAAACTCTGTTACTAGCTGCATTGCTGGTGATCAACTTGATCTACAGTTAGTGGGATTGACAAAATAATAGAAATGATTTTACAATGGTTTCTTTAAAAAGTTTAAAGTTACTGACTAAAAAAAATGAAATGAAAGATCAGCTAGTCAATAAAAGATATGATATGGAGCTGTGGATGAAATAAAAATGCAGGCTCTATGAATGCACCAAAGGTGAAATGTTGCTTTAAATCTTATTTTCTGTCTGTTATGCTATTATGCAGAGCTTATGTTGGGGAAGCATGGCAGTGGGTGGGTTGTTTGGATGTGGAGTTTCTGGAGCAGCAGTGCATGAGTTGGGACCACAAAGTTCTTATCTGTTAGTTTCAATTGCACCCCTCATGCTCATTGTTGCTGCATTGGTTCTTCCAGAAAGTCATTCACCCAAGACGGGGCTTAGATTTCAATTTGGGGCATTGATGCACACCCTCCGCTTATTTGGGAAAACTTTGCGAGATCCCACCCTTTGGAGACCTGCCCTTTACATATACATTTCACAGGTTTATGTTTAACCCTGAAGTAAAAAGTTTTAGATATTTGGATCATGGATTGTTCATTTTCACATCTTGTGTAAGAAGTTTCTACAAGTTTTAGCTACAAATAAAATTTAAGGAAAACATGTTTCTTTTTCTAGCCATACCAGGCGGTATCATGTTTATGAGTTTGCCTTTCCATATTTCCATTTTATGAGCTGTTTTCCAAAAAATTATATAGGTGCGAATACTTTGTATTTTTTAATGTTTATTTTTCAGGGTTCCTTCTGCCCGGATATTTCAGAGGCCATGTTTTTCTGGCTTACAGACCCTGACGCAGGTCCTGGTTTCAGTGAAGAATTTATGGGGTTTGTAAATGCAGTTGGTTATTTGGCCATGTTTATTGGCATAGTTGGGTACAACCATTGGTTCCGCTGTCATACTTTCAGAAAAATGTTTCTTTGGTCTCAGGTAACTTCACTCTTTGATTTAGTAGTTAAATTTCTAGAAAATCTTCTATATGACATTGCACGCTAATAATCATTCAATAACTTGAGTGAATAAGCATAAAATAAATAAGACATGGAATTTGCCAAATACTATTCAAGAATAACATGACACTTATCTCAAAATGCTTTGTTAGCATTTTAAAGTTTTAAAGTTTAAACACATTTCAGTACAACATAAAATAGAATAGTGTGTAAGATAAAAGCTTTTCTTCAAATTATAAGGGAAAGTTCTTGTACCAAAAATAAAACAAAAACCCTAGAACTGAAGGACACAACCTCCAGATTTTTACAAAAGATATACTTGAACTCTCAGGAATCTGAATATACATTACAAACAAATCAATGAAATTGCTTTCTTTTTGTTATCGAAATGATAGATTTTTATGTCTTTCTTACTTATTAGAATATGTTTATATCCTAAAATACAGTTCCCTATTTCCTAGTCAGGCCAATTTGATCACAAGAAGATATCATAGCCATGTCTAGCATGGACTATCAAACTTAAAATATCTATCTGACATTTGGCCCTTGGTGATGATTCTAATGAACCTTCTCTTTTCTAACTATGGCAATACCTCTGAAGAAGTCCCGAAACCCTAGATCATTCTTGGTGACTCGAATATGAATTGCTTCCATTTGTTTATTATAAATCAAACATTGCTGAAATCTGCAACCTAGGATTTTCTGAAAACCTAGAGTGTATGGAAGACTGCCATAAAAACCCTATTATGACTATCACATAACTGCTGTGCAATACCAGTGTTAGGTGCTTGAAAATTGACAATAAATACAGAGAAATACCTACAGAAATCTGCTTATGTCATAAAATGCTGCTGAAGACCCTAGAAACTATCTGCAAAATAGTCACAAAATATAAAGAATCTTATGACACTAAATGCTAATTACCTCAGAGAATGTTGGCTGCCATTTATTAGATGGTGATGATGACTGAAAATTGCTTCAAAACCTTGGGTACCTGACAAAACTATCATGAATGTCTGAATTCATTGACCAAAAGCCCTTCACTTATCAACTGAAAATGTGCAAAATGTTAATGGAGTGTGTGCTCATACATAGCAGTGCAACATTTGAAAACTTGTTTCCCTTTGATGAGTAGCATGCAGTCACGCTACATTTGATTCTTTTGCAAGATATTTTCATCCTTGAACCAGTGCATGCCCATACGTAGAATTATCTTTTTTTTGACAGAATCTTGGTGGCGCTAAATAGAGTGCCTGCCTGATATAAGTTCTGTATTTTTTGAAACTTTAGAAACTTTATCACTGCTGTAGAATGGCACACACCTATATATGGGGTTGCAATTTTGAGCTATCCTTTCAAATACATTCAATGTACAGGCATGCAAAAACAAAAACCTATCGCAGATTTTATTGTGAATTCATAACAACAATAGAACTTATAAATTTACTCAATTGCTCCTTCTAGAAGACTTCTCATTTATTCTAAGTTCAAATTGTAAACAAGAACCAACTATTACTAAAAGAAGAGGTGGCGATAGAGAAATACATGGATAGACGACCCCAGTTTATTTGACTCCTTACAATGAGTATGCTTCAGAAATCTGATTGTGATTCACAGCCCAGTAGGCTAGCAAATGATGAGTGGTTTTTGAAAGCTTCGTCACTTATGTTAGGAATAACAGTCCACAAGACAACTGAGAGGGGGGGTGAATCAGTTGTGATATAGATTATTAAACTTTAAACTTTATAAACCAAAACTACTATGCAAATGATAACACAGTAAATGCCAACACAATAACACAATACTTGTTGTCGAGGAAACCCTGTTAAAGGTAAAACACCGGTGGGAATTAGCACCCACAAATAATATACTGAGAGTATAGTATCCCTGTTAAAAGATTTAGCCTTGTTAGGAGCTTATTACAACATTACAGTACACAGTCCCTGTTAGGAGACAGACACTGTTAGGAGTCAAGAAAAGTAGTAGGCTCACTGCCCAGGCACACTGCCCAAAGAAGGTTAAAGCCACCCTCAAGGATTCACAATCCGAACAAATGTATATAGGAATATACAATCCATTGAACTGTCTGATAGCAACTGTCTTTGCTTGGTCAGTTCCAATGAAGTACTCTTATCACAAAACTCTGCTCTACATCCAGCAGCAAACAAGCCTCGCAGCTTTCACTTTTCTTTCTTGTTCAATCTCTTCGTCTACCACATCTTTCCAAAAGAAAAGATCACTCATATATATCCTATTACAATAATTCATTAGGTCGGCCAGTTAAGCTTTCCTAATACACAAATAATTAATTAGGTCGGCCAATTAGGCTTTCCCAATATACAAATAATTGTTTAACCCCTTGCTAAGATACACACGGTATCTATAACAAGTAAACATCAAATACAATCCATCAGTTACACTCCCAGATCCGCAATCCATGCTGACAATTCATATTACACGCTACATGTCTGAAGTCAGCCACCAAATAGGTCTCCTCCAGAATACACGCCACAATTGACATCACTAGAATGCTCACGCCAATCGAACAATACCCAACGTTCCTCAATATGTCTTCTGTCACTCAGTAAGCTGGCATCACCTGAAATATCTTCGCCTATAAGATATACCCAAAACACAGAGACCTGCTCTATCAAACATCACAGTTACAGTCCAGAAACCAGTCTTCACTAAATCAACTGTAACATCCTCAATATGTAACATAAAGCCAAGCGACCTTAGGGATAAGGTCAACACATCCTTCTTCATATACCCAACTTCGATTGTTTTGAAACATCCGTACAATGCTCGTACACTTCTGCCAGTCAAGTAACTAGTCTGTCTTCTTCACAGAAACATATGTTGACATCAGTGACAAAACATGAATATCAACAACTTTAATAGTATCCAAATCTGATATCATCCAACTATCTCCCCCTTTGGCATTGATGGCAACATATGGGAAAATCCATCAACCCAAAATCAATTCAAAAATACTTTCTCCTCTCAATACAATCTTCTCAATATCCTCAACACAAATCTCCCCAAAACAGTAGGGATTTTCACATAGATTCCTTCCCCCTTTGGTAGCAATGGCAAAGGGTGCCATAACCCATTTGTAATCTTTTGTAGCTTTTTCAAATCTTCATGTCGAACAGCCAGGTGCAAGATCACCCAAATGTGCTCTAATGTTCCTTCGATTACTCCCCCTGAGGAGTAGATCCATACATCAAGTCCAGAAAATGATATAGCTTTGAAAGCCACTGGACTGATGCATGCCAGCATCAATCAATTATCACAAGAAGGGGCTCTGATCCCAAGCATGCTTTTGAGATACTCAAAAACATCTTTGGCAAAAGTTTTGTAAATATATTTGCTATCTGTTCCTTTGTGCTAATATATTCCAGTTTAATTTCTTTCTCTGCTACCTTCTCTCTCAAGAAATGATACTTAATAGAAATATGTTTAGTCTTTGAATGCATTACAGGATTCTTCGACATATTCACTGTGCTGGTGTTACCACAATGGATAACCACTGGTTCTTCAAAAATTATTCCAATGTCCTTCAGCATTTGTTTCATCCAAACAACTTGTGTGCAATTTATTGCAGCAGCAACATACTCTGATTCAGCAGTAGATTGAGCAATACAGTTCCACTTCTTGCTCAACCAAGAAACCAACCTTTTCCCAAGGAAAAATGCACCACCACTAGTACTCTTTCTCGGAGTTTTTGGAGTCTTAGTAACTTTGGTCACTTCATCTTCAATTTCATTTTCAATCATCAAAGGTTCTTCAGGTTCAGCAGTGACCTCTTTCATCTCTGTAATCTGATCACATTCATATATTTTTTCCTGAATCTGAAACTTTTCATCTATCCTCACATTGATGCTTTCAATCAACTTCCTCAATCTGAGATTGAAACATTTATATGCGTTACTCTTAGTAGAATAACCAAGAAAAATTCCTTCATCACTTCTAGCATCAAACTTCCCTATCTCATCATCTCTTTTGATATAACATTTAATTCCAAATATTCTGAAATATTTTACAGTAGGTGTATGATCAAACCATAATTCATAAGGAGTCTTACTTGTACCTTCTCTGATTTGAATTCTGTTCAAGGTGTACACAGCAGTTCCAACTGCTTCTCTCCAATGAACATGTGACACATTTCCTTCCAGCAACATAGTCCTTGCAACATCTAATATAATTCTGTTTCTTCGCTTTTCTATCCCATTCTGTTGTGGAGCTCTAGGAGCTGATGTCTGTCTGTATATTCCATGTTCTTCACAGTAGGTATTAAATAAGTCTGATGTAAACTCTCTACCTCTGTCTGATCTCAAACATTTTATCTTCAAACCAGATTCATTCTCAACTTTTGCTTTAAATAACTTGAATTTGTCAAATGCTTCATATTTCTCTCTCAAAAATGTAACCCACATCATTCTAGAAAAGTCATCAACAAAAAGTATAAAGTACGTTTCACCATAATATGATCTTGTTCTTGTAGGACCGCACAGATTTGTATGCACCAGATCCAACTTCCCTTTTGCTGATTAAGATTTTCTTTTAAAACTGCTTCTGGTCTGCTTCCCCATAACACACTCTCTACACATAGTGTTAGGTGGCTTTACAATCTTAGGTAGATCTCTTACAACATTAGTCATACTTGCCTTCACAATGTTATCAAAGTTAACATGACAAAATCTTCTATGCCACAACCAACTGTTATCAACCTTCGCAATAAAACAAGTAGCTTCAGATATATTCAATTCAAATACATTACCTCTAGATTTAGTACCAGATGCGATCAAATCTCCCGATTTACTTCTGATAGAGCATTTTCCATTAATGAATTTCAACTGATAACCTCTATCCACTAACTGTCCAACACTCAATAGATTATGCTTAAGTCCATCAACAAGTAATACATTGTCAGTATTAGTCTTTCCATCCAGAGAAATAGATCCAACTCCAATGATAAGTTTAGGAGTATTGTCACCAAATCTAACAACACCACCATCATATCTTTTCAAACTCGCAAATTTGTTTTTATCTCCAGTCATATGATGTGAACAATCACTGTCTAT
Source organism: Thuja plicata (assembly GCA_018584345.1). NCBI lineage: Eukaryota > Viridiplantae > Streptophyta > Pinopsida > Cupressales > Cupressaceae > Thuja > Thuja plicata. The sequence goes on from MU226176.1 coordinate 2,831,973, forward strand.
AACCCATTCAGATTTCTTTTCAACATGAGATACTTAGCCTTTTTTGTCATGTATAGGTTCATCATCCTTTATAGCAATAAATCCAATTTCATCATAGTCACCACCATCATCACAAACACCCTCACCAGCATAATAACATTCCTTGTCTTTAGGATACTTTGATTTGTAAAACTTAGGTTTATGCTTAGAAACCCTTGTAGGACATCTAGATGCAAAATGACCAATCTTGTTACATGAAAAACATTTCAAAGGTAATTTGCCTTCAAATTTACCCTTACCTCTCTTCTCTCTTCTAGCAATCAATGCTACCACTTCATCTAGCTTTCTTTCTTCCTCCTATATCTGTTCCCATTCCTCAGCATAGTCTCCAAGCTCTTCTCTAAGGTCACCATAGCTGGTGCTCGCAATTCCTGATAAGGTCTTTTTGTTTTTATGCACAGTTGCCTTGAATGCTGACTCAACTTTAGGTAAAGTATCTCCCAATTCTGTGGCCTCAAAAGTAGTTAGCTTTCCAATCAACATCTCTCTAGTGAAGTTCGGTGTCAAAGGTATAATCTCCTCTATAGCTTGTACTTTGGTTCTATATGCAGGTGTCAAAGATCTGAGTATCTTTGCAATCACTTCTTCCTCACTATAAGTACCTCCAGAGTTTCTAATGCCAGTAACCACTTCAGTAATTCTCTGTCCATATGCCCTAATGTTCTCATCTTCTCTCATCTTCAGTGATTCCATCTTTGCCTTCTAGTTTTGTAGCTTTGCATGTTTTGTAAACTTATCTCCTTCATACAGTGCCTCCAATCTTGTTCAAATCTCATGTGCAGAATCCAAGTCTTTTACTTCAGTGAATTCACCTTCAGAAAGTGCACTGATCAATGATGCCCTTGCAACCATATTACATGAAAATAACTTCTTTTCATCTTCAGTAGCCTTCTCCAATTCATCCCCAGTCGCTATCTTTTCATTCTTCTTTGTGATCATCCAGTAGTCAAGTCCCAAACATAGCAAATGTGTTCTCATCTTATTCTTCCAACTGTCAAAGTTTTCAGGATCAAATTTTGGACTATCCTTCCTGTAGTAACTCATCTTCAGGATCACCTCAAGCTGTTAAGCTTTCTCTCCAAGGACCAGTAGCTCTAATACCAATTGTTAGGAATAACAGTCCACAAGACAACTGAGAGGGGGAGGGGGGTGAATCAGTTGTGATATAGATTATTAAACTTCAAACTTTATAAACCAAAATTGCTATGCAAATGATAACACAGTAAATGCCAACACAATAACACAATACTTGTTGTCGAGGAAACCCTGTTAAAGGTAAAACCCCGGTGGGAATTAGCACCCACAAATAATGTACTGAGAGTATAGTATCCCTGTTAAAAGATTTAGCCCTGTTAGGAGCTTATTACAACATCACAGTACACAGTCCTTGTTAGGAGACAAACCCTGTTAGGAGTCAACAAAAGTAGTAGGCTCACTGCTCAGGCACACTGCCCAAAGAAGGTTAAAGCCACCCTCAATGATTCACAATCCGAACAAATGTATATAGGAATATACAATCCAGTGAACTATCTGATAGCAACTGTCTTTGCTTGGTCAGTTCCAATGAAGTACTCTTATCACAAAACTCTGCTCTACATCCAGCAACAAACAAGCCTCGCAGCTTTCACTTCTCTTTCTTGTTCAATCTCTTCCTCTACCACATCTTTCCAAAAGAAAAGATCACTCATATATACCCTATTACAATAATTCATTAAGTCGGCCAATTAAGCTTTCCTAATACACAAATAATAGATTAGGTCGGTCAATTAAGCTTTCCCGATATACAAATAATTGTTTAACCCCTTGCTAAGATACACACGATACCTATAACAAGTAAACATCACATACAATCCATCAGTTATACTCCCAGATCCGTAATCAATGCTCACAATTCATATTACACGCTACATGTCTGAAGTCGGCCCCCAAATAGGTCTCCTCCAGAATACATGCCACAGCTGACATCACCAGAATGCTCACGCCAATCGAACAATATCCAATGTTCCTCAATATGTCCTCTATCACTCAGTAAGCCCACATCACCTGAAATGTCTTCTCCTGTAAGATAACCCAAAACACAGAGACTTGCTCTGTCAAACATCACAGTTACAGTCCAGAAACCAGTCTTCACTAAATCAACTTTAACATCCTCAATATGTAACATAAAGCCAAGCGACCTTAGGGATAAGGTCAACACACATCCTTCTTCATATACCCAACTTCGATCGTTCTGAAACATCCGTACGGTGTCCATACACTTCTGCCAGTCAAGTAACCAGTCTGTCTTCCTCATAGAAACATATGTTGACATCAGTGACAAAACATGAATATCAACAACATGAATAGTATCCAAATCTGATATCATCCAACAACTTACAACTAATAATCCATCGTACACCTGCGATCATTTCATGCAAGAACTGTTACCCAAATCTGCCTTGCATTTTCTTCTCAAACACTAACTTTCAGAACCATGTGACTATATCAGCATCAACGGTTCATATTTCTCCATGGATCAATTACCAAGGGTTTCGTCCTGGTAAGTCTGTATTCTTGTTGCAGAAGAAGAAAATAAGAAAACATAGACAATAGAATAGCAAATAATCCTCAACGATGCCTTAAGAAGACTTCACAATCCAAAAAGGATCGAACAGTTGCAAAAGCCTAGATTTTAGGCGATTTTTCCAGTAGATGAGCTCGCCACTTTAGTTGGAAGATTATGTTGCCTTAAACTCATTAATTTTCCCAACAATAAGGGAAAACCCAAAGGCCCCACTCAAGATGACTGAAAAGTAGGAGTCACTTAAGTGACTTAAGTGAATCCGGCCGCACACACTCGTCCCCTTTTATTTCATAAATTAACTAAGTTTGGGAGACACACAACTAAAACAAACTTAGCAAAGAGAATATTGCAGTTTGATTCTTCAATTGAGGGGGGACATTACAGTCCTCCCTTCCCGAGATTGCTAGTCCACTAGCAATCGTAAATTAGGATGTTGTAGTTCATCACCTTCCCATGAAGCATCATCAATAGGCAATCCCTTCCACTTTATGAGATACTGTCTAACAATCTTATTCCTTAGCTTCTTTTCCCTCCAATCCGCAATACCTTCAGACTCTAGAATCAATTTTCCCTCTTCATCCAATGGTGGCAACTCAGGAGAAGCGATTGTCTATTGTCCTAATGCCTTCTTTAGGCAAGAGACATGGAAAATATTATGAATCCTACTTCCCATCGGTAGTTCAAGTTCATATGCAACTTCTCCAATCTTCCTAAGTACCTTGTAGGGTCCATAAAACCTCGGTTTCAACTTTTCTGCTCCCTTGCTCTTCAAGGAAGACTGCTTGTAGGGATACAAGCGTAGAAAAATCAAGTCTCCCACTTGAAAGGTCCTCTCGACTCTATGCCTGTCTACGTACATTTTTTGTTGGTTTTGTGCTTGTAAGATATTGTCTTTCAATGCTTTGAGTATGTCTTGGTAACTCCGTATGGTTTCTTTTGCCCGGGGAACCTTGCTATCACCAAAAGCTAAGTCTATAAATGACAAATCTTCATATCCGTACAATGCCTTAAACAGAGACATCCCAATAGTCATATGATAGGTAGTATTGTAACAATACTCACCTAAATGCAGCCATTTGACTCAAGCACGTTGATGCCTTGAAACATAGTTTCTGAGGTAGCCTTCGATCCATTTGTTTACAATTTCAGTTTGCCCATCCGTCTGAGGATGGTATCTGGTACTGGGTGTCAACTCTGTCCCTGCCAACCAAAACAACTCCTGCCAAAACATGTTGTCCCTGTCACTGACAATGGTCTTAGGAAGACCGTGTAATCTGAACACTTCTCGGAAAAATAAATCAGCAACCTGTGGAGCTGAGTAATCTGTAGCAATGACGAAGAAATGAGAATATTTAGTCAACATGTCCACCATCACAAATATACAATCTTTTCCCTGTACTCGTGGAAGTCCCGTGATGAAATCCATTGATATGCCTTCCCATTTCTGTTCTGGAATGGGTAGTGGTTGCGAAAGTCCTGTAGGAAAGGTGTGTATTGAATTGTTTTGCTGGCATATCAAACATTCACGAACATGTTGTAGCACATCGTCCTTAGGCCCCTTCCAGGAGAATCTCTCCCTTACCTACGTGTAGGTTTTGAAGAAGCCTGGATGTCCAACAAGAGGAGTGTCATGTAATGTCCTCATAATATTAGGCTTCAACTCAGACTCAGGCACCAGGTAGATTATGTTTTTGTAATATATCACATCCTCTATCACAGAATATGTATAATCCTGTATTCTTCCATCCACTAAATCACAAGCATAGGAGTTCTTAGCGTATTCGGACAACAATTGAGATTTCCAATCAGCTGAAATCTCTGTGAGCAAAGAATAGGTCTCCTAGAAAGAGCATCAACATCCGCGTTCCTTTTCCCTTTGATATATTGTCATACGCTTGGATTTTGCTTACCCACTTTTGTTGACATTCATTGAGATACTTTTGATCCAAGAAGTACTTCAGACTATTATGATATGTTTTGACAACAAATTTTGCTCCTACCAAATATTGTTTGAACTTGGCTAAAGCATGCATGATAGCCAACATCTCTTTGTCATAAGTGGAATACAATTTTTCTGGATCTTTGAGCTTCCTTCTCTCAAGTGCAATGGGATGCCTATCCTGCATTAACATTGCTCCAATCCCCTGTCCAGAAGCATCACACTCTACCATAGAAGGCTTTGTGAAATCAGGAAGTGCTAATATTGGACATGTGCTTATGACGTCCTTAAGCCTATCAAATGTAAATTGTGCCTCTGGAGACCACTGGAAAGCTCCTTTCTTAGTAAGATTGGTCAATGGAGAAGCTAACCTCGCACAAACCTTCGGTAATAACATCATAAACCCGAGAAGCCTCTGAAATCAGATATGTTCTTGGGGGGCGGCCAATCCATGATTGCCTGTGTTTTCTCCTGATGAACTTTTACCCCTTCAGTTTCGATCACATGTCCCAAGTAAAGAATCTCAGACATTCCGAATTCACACTTTGAGGCTTTTGCAAACAAAGACTGCTTCTCCATGATACTTAGAACAATATCTAAGTGCTGCAAATGTTCATTCCAAGTTCTACTGTAGATTATTATATCATCAAAGAATACTGAGACAAACTTCCTCAACTGTTCACGAAAGACATGATTCATGCAAGATTGAAAAGTTGCTGGTGCGTTTGTTAGTCCAAAGGGCATAACAAGGAATTCAAAGTGTCCATACTCATAGTGACAACAAAATGTTGTTTTTTGGATGTCTTCTTCCCTCACACTTATCTAATGATAGCTAGACCGTAAGTCAATCTTAGAAAATAAAACTGAACCATGCAAGTCATCCAGAAGTTCATCTATCCTGGGTATGGGATATCTATTCTTTATAGTCCTTTTATTCAATGCCCTGTAATCAATACACATCCGTAATGTGTCATCTTTCTTCTTGACCAGCCCTATAGAAGAAGCAAAAGGGATGGAACTTGGGTGTATGTGTCCCATTTTTAGCAGTTCTTTGATTGTTTTTTCAATCTCCTCTTTGAAAGGACAAGGATGCCTATAAGGTGTTGTGATAACTGGTTTTGAACCCTCTAACTCAATCACATGTTCAAAGTTTCAAACCCTCTATTAGGTGGGCGCCCAGGAGGAATATCCCAAAACACTGCACCATGTTTATCTAACATTGATTGGATATGAACATGGTAAGAGGGCTCATTATCTGTGGTAGACTTATTGGAAACAAAACAATGGGCTGCCCATTCTACATCATTATGTCTGAAGAAGGCTTCCATTCTTCTAGCTGAAGCTACCCTTGGGCCACCGTCTTCCATAGCTTTTAGTATTGTTTTCTTACCCTCAACCATAAAATCTAGCTGCATTTGTTTGAAGTCCTGAACATACCTCTCTAATGACTCACGCCACTGAAGTCCCAAAACAACATCAAGATTGCTGAGACCAAGAACATAGAAATCACCTGTTAATGTGTAATGTCCTATTTGAATTTTCAGCCGTGGTATAACACGGTTACAATTTAGAGGAAAACCATCTGCAACAATGACATTATGTCTAAAGAAGGCTTCCATTCTTCTAGCTGAAGCTACCCTTGGGCCACCGTCTTCCATAGTTATTAGTATTGTTTTCTTACCCTCAACTATAAACTCTAGCTGCATTTGTTTGAAGTCCTGAACATACCTCTCTAATGACTCACGCCACTGAAGTCCCAAAACAACATCAAGATTGTTGAGACCAAGAACATAGAAATCACCTGTTAATGTGTAATGTCCTATTTGAATTTTCAACCGTGGTATAACACGGTTACAATTTAGAGGAAAACCATCTGCAACAATGACATTAAATCCAGGAAACTCTTCTGCCTGGAGACCACGTCTACTGACTAGACCCTCATCAATGAAATTATGTGTAGCACTGCTGTCCACTAAACATACTGTTACCATATTTTCACTATGCAGCTCATAATGGTAGGGTTTTTATCAGCCCTGATATTTCTGGTGAAATAGGGTTATTTTGAGTTAAGAGGTTGACTGGTTTAAATGTTCAAATTTGCTGTCATGTTTCTGGTTCATTTAAGAAATCTCAGAAAATCTGAAGTTGCTGCCCTAAGTTATCAAAGAATGTGGATTTCTTTTATAAAGTACAGATGTTTGTTTAGATTCATAATTGAAATAAACGGAAGAACAACATCTAAAATAGCCACACAAGCAGTGGTTGCTTTCAAAACAGAAGAACTGAAAAGTGTGTTTCAATTATTAACAAAGGATCTTTTTCATTAAAAGATATTCAAAATGAAATACATTTTAAAAACAACAACCACACAACCCGTGGTTTTAGGATAATGCAAGCATGCATGCTAAAATCAGAAATGCAGGAAAATACAAGAGCTGTTTTCCATTTTCATAAATGAAAAGAAATCAACGCAAAGGGATAAGGGTTAGGCCCCCCCATTGCCTGATATTGTTGTTGTAGTTCTGAACGTTGTTGTGTGCTGGTTGTCATTGTAGCTCTGGACTCGCATCCGAGGTTCGCCTGCAACAAAGAGGGAAAAAGGGAGGGGTCAGTTCGGATGAACTGAGCATTGGAGAAAGCTAACTCCTACTCTATTGTGTTGATCTCTATTCACTGAGGAAATGCAAGACAGCAATATAGAAAACATATTCAAAATCAGCAAGAAAAGGAGAAGGTGTTTTATTAATGTTGTTTGCTTCATGTATAGGTACAGGTATGAAGATTAAGTAGGTTGTCGAAGGGACATGCATGCATTACATGCATGAAACCTTCCAGCTGAGATATGTAGAGGTGAAGACTGAAGAATGGAGGAGGCTATTGAGGGGGCATGTGTAAGTTCAGGCATGGGACCTTCTGGCTGAATCATGAAGCTGTTTATACATTTATGTTGTTGAAGGGATGTGTATTTACGTGCGTAAAACCTTCCAACGTTCATCAATTCGGATTAATTTGAAAGAAGCTACTGGTTTTACAAGTTCAGACTCAGCTATTCGAAGCATCAACAAAAGGTAAATGGAACCTTTTAGCAAACAGGAAGTTCAATAAGGGCTACAGCTGAAAAATACAGGCATCTTTATGACTATATCAGGTATATCTTAAGAAACAGATCAATAATCAATATTCAGTGATGAAGATAGTGAAAAGTCAAGAATGAAGTCCTATTCAACATTTTTTCCGGAAATGGCTGCAATAAAAGGAAACGAGGGAGTTCCAGTAGATGCACAACAAAGATATATGACAGCCAGCACATAGTGTGCAATCAGCAAAGTATTAAAAGAGCAAGCCATAATTTTTTATTTGACATTATTGCTGCTACAACAAACAGTTTCCAGAATGGTCAAAATGCGGGATTTCATATCATTTCATGATCAAGATTCAACCTTGTGTGCAGCAATAGGCAAAGACTGATATTCAGAGCAATGTACAAGCATGACATTAGTGACAGCGTCAATAACATACCCATGATAGAAAATTATAGGTTCAGACTAATATGTTTTACCTTCAATATCTTGTATAGTATGCATGCTGATTTAGGAAAAGACAGTACAGAAAATTGACAGGGAAAATCATAATAGTAAAAATAGAGCAGCATGTTTCATGTTTCAAATGTTGATAGAAACAGTCATTACAATACCACAAAGGTGTATAAAATTCAGCATGGAGCATTCCTTAGCATTTGAACCTCAAAGATTTAGAGCTTTCAAAGGTGGGAACAAATAGAGAAGATCAAACATTAATCTTCAAGGTAGCAGCGAAAGTCTTAACACAGGTAAGTATCAGAATGTCGGATTCATGATATATTTACATATCAAAAGTGATTGCATGAAAAGAATATTGTAATGTCTGTTAAGAGAGATGATCATGACATTCATGTGACTGTAATCAAATTCACAAAACCTCTAATCAGTGGAAAAGGTGATGCTTTAAGTGTGAAGTTTAAAATACAAAGAGCCTGCAAGAGAATCTGCTAGGAGAAGCCGTGGCCAACTAGCTGCTGCTAAAGAGTTTTCAACATGGAAGATATACACAGAAAGAGGAACCCGCAACTGCTAAGTCAAATTCTATTTTACACTGCATACCATCACAAAGCCCCAATTTCAATATGCAGAAAAGGCGTAAGTAAAAGTGCAGAGAGGAAGGTAAACAACAGTGTCTAAATGTTTTCTCTCTGCAAAGGAAAGTGTATTTATTAAGGAGGTAAAGTTTCGTTCACTGGTTTCAAGGAAATGATCCATGAGCAAGAACCACAGATATACAACAATGGAGTTTTTTACCATTTATAGCAACGAATACCTTTTCATAATTTAAAGAGCAGCAGCGAGGCATTTTATGCATTGCAGATTAAGATGCAAACAAAGAATTCAACATTTTTTGCAGAGACACTCATTTAAAGCCATGGAAGTACGTGTCAGACATACCAGTTAGAGAGCCATAATTCCCAATGAGACCACAAAGTCATGAAGCTGCCATGTCTTTTAAAGATAAACATTCACATTTTTTGAGCAGAGATATCAAATGTTTAGAAGTGAATACAAGGAGCAGTAACCATGAGTAGAAAGAAAAGAAAGCATTTCAAGTTTTACTCCAGACCCTAGTTATGGCAGCCAAAGAGCGGCAAACAACATCTTTCATATTATAGCAAGTAACCATGGCGACACTCAAACACAACCAGAGAGTGCAGGATTTCAGAATCATGGAGTCTCTTTTCAACAACAAACAAACAAAATTGAGCTCTAAACGAAGAACATAAGCCATAGTTTTACCGTAAAGTGCAGTCCGGATAGCTCATTCATAGCAACAGATATATCTCAGTAATCTTATGATGGCATTCAGAGCACAGTCTTCAACGTTTCAGTAGCTTCAAACCCTATCAGAAAGGGAGCAGCCCACAGGAAGAGCAAGATCTCCAGTAAAAGGAGGAGGAGGATGTTAAGAATTTGTTACAGACTTCTTTTCTCCTTTCACATGACGGCAGCCTTGAGTATCCATCACTCGCATAGCAGCAGCAGTCAAAGAGTATCTCCAAACCCTCATGAAGCGGCGGGAGGAGAGAAAGCAGCAGCAAGACAAAACAAAATGAAGCAATGAAATTATTTAGGTTTTCTTTGCATTAGTAACCCGTGGGTTAGGGTGAAAGGCATGTTGCCTTAATGTATTTAATTTTGTTTTCGTAGCACCCTCAGGTTAGGCTTCGAGTTCAAGCCAAAGGTAAGTGGAATCAATTTATTATTTAATAAGGATAATATTTAATTAAATTTAAGTTTATAGTTTAATGAATATTATCTTATAATAATATTCATTAGATTATAAACTTATATTCAATTAAATATTTTAATATATTTTATTTTAAGAGAATAGTTTAGCTATTCAGTTAAAATAAAGTATATTAAATTACCATTGTTAACATAAAAATAAATATGTTTTAAAGTTTATTTTATTTATTTATTTATTA
>MU226176.1:2861604-2893859 GCA_018584345.1 Thuja plicata
TTCTTCTTCACTTTCACTTTCACTATCTCTTCTAGATGTGTGTCTATGACTTGATTTGCTTATTCTTATAGAAGATTTAAATGCAGACTCTAAGTTTGGTAAGACACTATTATCAAAGTTATTCATCCCAAATGAAATCAGTCTACCAATTAAGCTATCAAGAGTAACTGTATTGTTTTCTACTACTCTCATTTCTTGAATGACAGAAACTCTAATAGCATATACAGGCAGTAAGGTTCTTAAGATTTTACTTACCACTGTGTCCTCTTCAAGTGTACCTCTAACTCCTCGTATAACGTTGACTACTTCTTTGATTCTTGTGTTGTATTGTGTGATGTTTTCTCCGTCTTTCATTTTGAGATCATCAAACTTTCCTCTAAGGCTTTCTGCCTTGGCTCTCAGAACATTTGTATCAACTCTATGTACAAGCTTCAGTTTGTCCCACATCTTCTTTGTAGTTTTGCAATCTTTGACATCTTCAAATTTAGCATCAGAGAGTGAGGAAGAAAGCTTTATGACCATGCAGTTGTGCTCATGCTTCTCTCTCAATTGATCTACTATCAATACTCCCGTGGGCAACACATATTCAGTATCTAGGAATTGAGTAACATCATTACCAGTACCTGATAAGTGGAGTCTTATCCTGCTTTGCCATGAAGCAAAGTTGTCTTTGTTCAACTTGGGCACATCTCATCTGTTCATCTTGTAATCTTGACTTAGGTCTTGAAACCTTCCTTTCTAAGCACACAAGCTCTGATACCAATTGTTAGTAATAACTGAGAGGGGGGGTGAATCAGTGGCCTCAAAAATTTATCCTTCAAACTTAACCACCAATCAATAAACCTTTGATTATTATGTCCCTACAAGATGCATGCCATGAAATACTAATAATGATTAACTGTGTGTTAGTTTTCTCTGTCAATCCTTATTTTTTTTTAATTACCGATAAGCAGTATAACTATTTATCGAAACTTGGTAAATAAGAAGAGTATACCGATCATCCAGAGTTAGCTATGTAAGATGCAAGACAGTAAAGAAATGAATCATACACACATAACACATGAATTTTAACATGGAAACCCTGTTAAGGGAAAAAACACTGGGACTGGTACCCTAAATTTTCACTCTTCTGAAGTGAGCCTTTTTAGGAGCCAACCCTATTAAAGGTTACAAACACACTGTTAAGTGCGATCTTGTTAGAGGATTTTATACATAGAGGTTGTCACTTAGTATCGGGCATCTATTGCTACCATCCTTGAATCAACTTCCTTCTTAGACTATCAATAGGTATCAGGCAAGTCCAATGCTACTTTCATGAATCAACCTTTTTGGCACTCCTTGAGATGTACCTCAATATATAGAAGATTTTTAAGTCCCGCTCGGTTAAGAGACTTGATTCTTTAATGGTTAAACTGAAACACTATGACTTGTTCATATTGCAACTTGAATTGCAGATTTTCAGATCTATTTAAGTACATTACCTCTCTGACCAATGTATCAATTCAATCCATGTGCTACATACTTTCTACTCTGTGATGTGGTGCTCACTTTTTGTCGGTGTCTGCAGAATTTTTTAGCTCTTCTTTAGCTCTTCTTTCAACTTGTTTGATCAGCACTGCATGAAGTTGTTCTTCATCAGTTTCTCTTCAGCATCCTCTTTCTATTCACTCCCCTTAATCCCATTCATAAATGAATTAAGTTTGTCTCTTATATAGACATAATATTCATTGTTTTTTAATTCTTGATTCTTGATTCTTGGCGTGAAAAACAATCTAGCTAGTTAGATTTAAAGCATACCTCCTAATTTGTCCAGTAGATATCTTCTTTCCAACTGTACAAATCATCTTTAAATCAATCACTTATCTCTGGTCGAATAAAACAAAGTAGACAACCAGTTAAGTCTATTTTTAGCTCTGCCAGCTAGATATTTTGTCATTTTCTAAACTCTCGGTTCTATCGGTCACCACTGCAGTTAGTCGTCGGTGACAACTGACTGACCCTTCGGTGAGACTCCAGTTAGCTTTGTGATCTCCATCCATCGAGTATCATTGGAATTTTACTCGTCGGGCAACTCTATATCTTTGGTCGTCGGGCAACCTTTTGACTTTGTTCGTCGGGCATTTTGTAGTTTGCTTTGTCGGGCAACTCTATGCTTCTGATTGTCGGGTATCACTGTGACTGTTCTTCTTTTCTCTATCCGTCGGTGTGCACTCCATCAGTGTTGTTTGTCACTTAGTGAATACTTGAATTTAATGTATTGCTGAAAGCATAACTTTGGTTCCTTTGGTTCTCTGAAGTCTTTGACATTATGTACATGACCGTACAAATGATATCAAGTTGACATCAATGAAAATATAGTCCATTAACTGATTTAATTAATTGCATTATCTTTCAACTTAACATTATCAAATATTCAATCAGTTACATGTCATCACTTGGGGTAGAAGAGGTCAAAGAAATGTCAGAGGGTGAGGCAATCTTGTGGATCAGGTGCTCAGGAGGTTGGAGGCCCTTGAGGCCAGATTATTTCATGGAGAATTTGAGGAAGAACTAGAAGGTCGGGGAGGTCGGGGGGGGGGGGGGGGAATTGACCCCATAATAAGACTTATTGAAGCCTTAACCAAACATGGAACTAAGGTTAAGGTTGAAGTCCCTGATTATAGAGGTGAGTTAAATCCATAAGTATTTTTTAGATTGGATCCAAGAATTAGAAAAAAAATATTTGACATAGAAGGGATTGAAGAGATTGATCCACACAGAGTCAAAATTGTTGCATCCAAAGTGAAATCTCATGCGACTTTATGGTGGGAGAATCTCCAGAATGCTAGGAGAAGACATGGAAAAGAGAAAAATAGACTTTGGCCAAAGATGTTAAAACATCTGAGAACTAAGTTCATGCCCTTAGATTATTAGCAAAAACTCTTTAAAGAGTTTCAAAATTTGAAGCAAAGAGATTTGATCGTATTAGCTTATACTGAAGAATTTTTGAGGTTGCAAATCAAGACTAATTTAGGGGAAGATGATGAGCATGCAACAACTAGATACATTAATGGACTTCGATTCCAACTCCATAATGAATTAGCCCTATTCAAGGTGAGTAACGTGGATGAGGCATATCAATTAGCCTTGAAAGAAGAAGAAAAGTTGAATAGAGTGGGCAAAATGGTGAACAAAAGAGGTGGCACCAGTCTAGGTAGGGGAAGAGGGAGTTCCTCCAAAGCAGCTAATGGAGAAGCGGTTGAAGATGATGTGAAGCCAAACTTCCAAGGGAGGGGACAATAACAATGATTATTTGAAGGATGGAGACCTTTGAAATGCTTCATTCGTAGTGAAGTCCATAAAGCGACTGATTGTCCTCAAAATTCCAAGAGGGCATTGGCGATCTAGGAAAAATGAGAAGAGCCATTGAGAGAAGAAGTTGAAGCAGAAATAGGTGAGAACCTAATGTTGAATAAAATTTGGTTGCTGGTGACAAGGAAACTCCCACGACTGATTGGAGAAGAAATAGTGTGTTTTGTAGGCAATGCAAGTGTAAAGGTAAGGTGTGTGAAGTAATTATGGATGAAGGATCCAATGATAACTTGGTGAGTATAGAAATGGTGCAAAAATTACAACTGGTGTGTACTCCAAAACCAAATCCTTATAAAATTTCTTGGTTAAAAAAGGATCATAGTGTGCTTGTGAACCAATCTTGTCTAGTTGATTTCAAAATTGGTCCTTACGAGGATAGAGTGTTGAGTGATGTAGTACCAATGGATGCTTGTCACCTTTTATTAGGTAGACCTTGGTTATTTGATAGAAATGTAACTCACCATGGCAGAGAAAAAACCTATGAGATTTAGCTAGAGGGTAAACTTCATGTGTTGAAACCATTTAAGGGAGAAGAGAAAACTGAAGTAAAATATTTGTCTTTGACCACAGTGGGGTGTAGTGAGTTCTTTCGAGAGTCTAAGGGAGGGACTTTCTATCTATTGTACCCTTTGGAGACAAGGAATTCAAACCAATAGATAATTCCATTGAAGGTACACGAATTGTTACAACAATATTATGATTTGGCACCATATATGAAATACCACCTGGCTTGCCTCCATCCAGAGGTATTACCCATCAAATTAATCTTATCCCAGGTGCTAAGCTTCCAAACTAGGATGCCTATAGGTTACCTCCGCTAGAAAATGAGGAAATGAGGAGACAAATTACTGAATTATTGGAAAAAGGATTTGTAAGAGAAAGTGTGAGCCCATGTGCCACACCTTCTATACTCTCTCCTAAGAAAGGGGGTAAATGAATGTTATGTATGGCTTCTAGAGCCATTAACAAAATCACTGTGTAGTACTGATATCCCATACCCAGATTGGATGACTTATTCGATTGTTTGTTAGGTGCTAAAGTCTTCTCCAAAATTGACCTCAGGAGTGGTTACCATCAGATTCAGATCCATGAAGGTGATGAGTGGAAGACTTCCTTCAAAACACAAGATGGATTATATGAGTGGGTGGTGATGCCATTCAGACTATCCAATGCTCTAGCCACCTTCATGCGAACAATGAACCAAGTATTTAGATTCCATATTGGAAAATTTATCATTATTTATTTTGATGATATCCTGATTTTAAATACACATATGGACGAGCATTTAAAACATTTGAAAACAATGTTTGACACATTTAGAGCAGAAAGGTTATTTATCAACTGTGAAAAGAGTGATTTTGAACTCTTTGAAACAAAACCAACGGGCTGCTTGCAACTTTGAACATGAATCTGCATTTTTGAACATTGAAATTTGAACCTCGGAGTTCAAATTGAACCATCAAATTTGAACTTTGAACTTTTGAAATTTGAACTTCGGAGTTCAAAATGACAAAATTTGCATAACTTTTTTGTTGATAGCTCCGTTTCCCATGAAATTTTAACCGTAGGATAAAGGAGCCATGTAGAGCATAGCCCAGAAATATTTTTTAGCATAGTACACACAAAATAGGATTTAATTGTTTTGGAAGGTAGGAGAGGTCCATGAGGGTCCTCAAAAGATATAACCAAGCTTTTAAATATTAAAATACTAGTAATAGCTAGTTTTTCCTGATTTAGGGGCATTAAGCATGAGAAAAAATATAGGTGTAACACATAGGCATAGTTTTCTTATAATGACTTTGTCAATAGGAGTGCAAGTAGAAGCCCATTTGAAGTGGTTTATGGCATACACCCTAGGGGAGTCTTTGAATTGAGAGACTTGACATTCTTGGAGAAAAGAAGTGGCCAAGGAGAGGAGTTTACAGAAGTCATGAAAGAGATCCATGACCAGGTGAGAGATAGTCTCACACAAAGCATGGATAAGGTGAAGGAGAAGGTGGATCAAAAGACAAGAGAGCTACCATTCCAAGTTGGGGACTTAGTGATGGTTCACTTGAACAAAGAAATACTTCCTTAGGGTATTCATACTAAACCCATGATGAGGAGGATTGGACCTTGTGAGGTTCTGGCTAAGTAGGGTGCTAATGCATACAAGGTGGACCCACCTAAAGATGTATCCATTTACCCAATCTTCAATGTTGCAGACTTGGTGCAATACAGAGGGCCACAAATATTAGAAGATAGCAGTGAAGTGGTGGAAGAAGAACAAAGGGACTGGGTCAAACCATTTCCCATCAAAGAGAATCCATAGATAGAGAGCATCCTTGAGAGCAGAATAGCCAAGCAGATAAGGAGAAAAAAGTATTGGTAATATTTGGTCAAGCGGAAGGGCCAACCAGATTCTGAGGTGACATGGATGCTTGAAGTAGATTTGCAGACGTAAGGAGTTGATCCCAAGGCATTTCCAACTCAAGGGACTTGAGTTCTTTCAGTTTGGGGAGTATGGTGCAGAAGCACCAAGGCTTAGTCCTAAGGGGATAATTAAAATCATCCACAATCAGGGACTATGGAGAAGCATCATACCCCATGGGTCTTTTTTGTAATAGGGGAAAAATGATAAGCCCAATGAGGAGTCAAATTTGGACCCTAAATGGTCTTTAGGGACATTTAGGGACAATAAGCCAAAATGTTGTAATTAAGCCCAAGGGGAATGTAAGATAAATGTAATGGAAAAATAGGCCCTACGAGTTGTAATATGACTTAAATGAGTCATTTTTAGGGTCTCATAGAGTTAGGAGTCACAATAGATGTAAGTTGTCAAAATTGCCAAAATGTTGCTCAAAAGTTGCTAAGCAACTTTTGCAAAATGTTGTCCAAAAGTTGCAAAATGGCTAGTTGGTTTAAAATTTGGTTGTTTTCAGTGGGGGAAATTGTGTATGGGTGATTTCAGACCCTACACATGAAGAGGAACCCCTGATGATGATTTTTGTAAAGTTTTGGCATTCAAAGGCATTAATAATTTTGTGTTTTCCTGGAAATTTGGTGTGTGTACAGATAACACGTGTGTGCCTGGATTGGTAAGAAGGAAATTTGTTCATGGTTTGATAAAATAAATTCTTACCCTTAGAATTATTTTGGTCTGATCTCATTTGGTAGAGTTTGAATCATTTTAGAACCAAATCTTTGTAACCTCCCGGATTGAGGGTTTGGAGAGGCTATCCAAAACAAATGCCTCTTGCTTGAGTTTCCACCATGGGATTTATATGGCCCTGAGGGAATTAAAGTACAAAGGATTTACTATAAGGTTCTAAAGGATTTTTGCAGAGGGACCTTGGGGTTGCAGAGAAAATGGATGCCCTAGGTGAGCATCTCAATGTGCTCACCATGACTGTGTCTGCAAATTAGGATGTAGATGGAAGGGTAGAGTGGTGAGAGACAAATTAAAATGGTGGATTTCGTAGGATCTATTTCTTAGATCCATGTAGGTGTCTATGGTGGTAGGAGTGTTAGTGGAAGCGAAGAAATGGGTGCTGCTTTGTAATCCAACAAGGATTAGGCCTAATTGCCTAATCGGTGTAGAGTGATTTTGAAGTACTTTTTGGGAGAGTTGGAAACCAAGATCTAGGGTTTGAATAGAATTCCAAAAAGGATATTTGGAATTCCCATTGGTTCAGAAAGTTCTGTGAGAATTTTGGAGGTTGTACCCCACAAACTAGTAAACTAGGGTTACTAGGGAATATGCCTATTTACTAGGTTCAAGTAGACAGTTGATATTTTGAAACCTTTTGGAGGGAAAAAATGATTGAAATGGATTTTGAAAGGTCTTAGAAGGGTGTGGCATTCCACTCTACCCAATAGTATTTTAATTCCCACAAAATTCATTACACCCCCATTTGCTAGGAATCAAGGGTAGATGGAAAGATGAGTGAGATGTTGAGTGACTAAAGGAGGTTTGGCTTGTGTTATGAGGAGTTAGTAGACAACATATTGGAAGGGTTGGGGTTGTCCAAGATAAGGAGGGAAAATCACTTAGGTTGTGGACCCTTTTGAAGGAGAAAATTTTACTTTTACAAGATTCTCATAGTAGAGGACAGGAATACACTAACCTCTCCCAATCACATATTGACAATTGTCCGTATATTGTGCAAAGTGGGTTGCTTTTCCTATGTTATCCAACACCTATTTGCATATATTCCCATGCACTTACCACTTATCTCTATTCCAACGTTTACACACACCTACACATTAACTCTACCCACATGTTTAGCACAGTTATGTGTACACTTGTTCATGCATCATTTGTATAGAGCTAGCTCCCTTTTTTGAGATCCTAGGTCTAGTCATGGTTTGAAGGTCATGCTTGTATTTATGGACTAATTTTCCATTTTCACCCTTCCCATCTAGGTTGACTAAACACAAGTTTCTATGATATGGTCTCATGTTCTTGTTTATAAAACCATTCACTCTAAGTGTTAGAATCTATAAATTAATTCACATTCACATATTCCTTTGGTAGTTTAAAAGGAAGACGGTTTTGCACAAGCATTATAGAAGCATATGTGTGATTAAAGATTGCTGATTTTTTTATGATTAATACACATTTGTGAGGGTTGACCTAGGGGAGTATGTCCCCTTGTGAAATATTGGCAACCCCACAAAAGTATTTATAAATACCGTCGGGCCACAAATATTATGAAGTATAGAAGAAACTTAGACATGCCTAATGAAATTGATAGTAAAGGTCTATTGATTACATAAGAGAATTTTAGTGTCACAAACTTGATCCCTGAGAAATTCATTGCTCCAATACTCACTGTTCCATGTCTCAAAATACACCATATTTAAATTCACAAGATTTCTAACATAATCTTCACTTATCAAAACAAATACACTTGTTTGTTTACATTTATTGTTCTTAAAGATTATCAGTAGATCAACTCAACTAATTTCATTTAGTAACTTGCACTTTAGAGTCGTGTAATTCCTAGAGTCTATAATGTTCTTTTGCACTTCTGGTTTAAATTATTCTCTAACTTCTTTCATCCGGATGATGGATCATGCGTTGCTAATGAAAAATACCTTGCACAATTTAAATTCACAAAAAGAAAGAAAGATTCTTTTATAGTCAATGATCCAACGATTTATAAATGAATTTACAAAAATTATTAATTTAAATGGTTTGTATGGATATTTATTGTTAAGAAATAGAACTAGATGTAGAAGGCTCTAGCTTTCAAGACATTGTTCAGAAATAGAACTAGATATATAAGGCTCTAGCTTTATCGTGTACTATAATAGGAGTTGGTGTCAGAAAATGATTTTCTTTGTCACAGCTTGAAGTTCTTGGTATGTGGTAAGACGTAGTTTTCTTAGTACCCAAACAAGTAAGAATTTTAAAACGAGGTAGAATCAAGAGGACACGTTTAGAGATATAATGAAGAGAAGCCAAGCACTGTATTTCACTCTACTCAAAATGGTGAAAGTGAACACGTATTTTTCTTCATTAAGAAAAGTTGGTTAGATTTCAATTTAAAATCACACTGATATTAAGCAAAACTGGTACGGACAAGTTTCTATGTTCTACATTCTTTGGATGAAAGTGAAAGTGAATAGATATTTTTTCTAAATTAAGAAAAGTTAGTTAGATTTCAATTTAAAATCACAATGATATTTGCTGGTACATTCTATGTTCTACACTCTTTTGGTTCAGTATTTTGTAATGGGTAACTGGGTACGAAAAATCATTAGGCCATTCAAAAAGATGTGGCATTCCATGCACAGAAGATTTCAGTCTACTCACAAAGATTGTAAGTTGTTAAATCTCAATGCATTGTTCATATTACTGTGATAACTTTCTTAGTTATCATTCTAGCTTATAGCTAAACGTTTTTCATGTTATAAGATAATTTATACATTAGTGTATTGTAGGAACTGGATAATCATTTTGTTTATATTGTTATGATAACTTTCTTATTTATCATTTTAATTTATACATTAGTGTATTGTAGGAACTGGATAATCATTTTGTTTATATTGTTATGATAACTTTTTTATTTATCATTTTAATTTATAGCTAAATGTTTTTCACGCTATAAGGATATCATATACATTGATGTATTGTAAGAACTGGATAGCCATTTTGTTCATCATATACATTGATGTATTGTAAGAACTGGATAGCCATTTTGTTCATATGACTATGATAACTTTCTTAGTTATGATTTTGGTTTACATTTATGAAGATAACTTATACATTAACGTATAGTAGAAACTGAATAGTCATTTTGTTCATATTGATATGATAACTTTCTTAATTATCATTGGAATTGAGTGAGATTTACAGATAAATGTTGGTCAATTCTTATTTGATTTTGTTCGTGATGGCAGGTCATGGAATTTATAATCTGTATGAAGATGTAAGAGGTTGTGGATATGAAGATGTGCATGTGATGTGGTCCATTCTGGTTGACTCCTCCCATACTTCTCCTCAAATAATGCCCACTTCTTGACTTCCTATTTCTCCATGTGAAGTTTTAGTGTAAATTGTATTGAGACGAGATAAAGACTTTGTTTGAGGTTTGTCAAAGGTGCATCTTAGGTGTTGCATAGACATTTTGAAGAGCAGATTGGCGATGGATTTGAATCTCTAATATGTATTCTTACATTGTGTTATCATGGAGAGGTTGCTTAAAATGTTTTAATCAATATCTTAGAGTTTTTTTAAGAGTTTTTATAAGCATGAATTATTTAGATTTTTGAATAATTGATAAACTTAAAACTTGAATCTCTAGAGTTTCAAGCAACTGATGGTCTCATAACTATTTTTTAACAGATAAGAGAAACTTCCAACTCCACTCTAAGATACATGCTTACATTCAAAATCTAAAAAAATAAGAACTCCTATTTTCATTTTATTCTATAACATAATTTTCCTTCTCATAGACCCCTGCTTCACAAAACTGGTCTTATAAACATTCCATTAGACCACTTCCTTACAATATCTATCTTTACAAAAATGGAGGACATGTAACTCTGTAACTACAAATATTTTCTTTCAATAAAAAAAATCACCATTTCACACTAGTGAGAAGCTGCTTTAATTTATGTTTATCGTGACATGTAGACCTGAACAAGTGTTATGTAGTAGTTGTCTAGAATTAAAACTGTATCATTGCTGTTTTATTCAAGGGTTCATTTGCTTCTGTGCACAAATCAGAGATTATTGGATTGCAGAAGCCAAGAAGTTTATGTTCAAAAAAACAGTTTAGAAGGAGAAATAAATGAATAAAAATTCCCATAAAACACATGATATAATCAGTGTAAGTGCTACGAAGTCTGAAAAATGCATTCTATAATTGTTGATTTGTAAAACAAATTCTCTCTGTTCTAACATTTGCAGGTATTTTCAAGATTTAAATTGAAAAAGACATTTAAATTTTGTATTGAAATTAAGATTATTATTATTTATTGGAATAATATCTTATACAATTATAGGGGCAATTGGATGTATTTAAAGATATACTGGTGTGATCTTATTTGAATTATTTGATCTTATTTAAAAGAAAGGGTTTTTGGAGAGGTAAATTAAAGATAAATTAGATAAACAAAAAAAGAAAAGGAATGTTTTATTAATAGAGTTGATTATATTCTTATTAAAAAAGAATGTTAGAGATGAACACTGATGTTACTAACAATTAATTTTAATGGTGAAATTAGTGTATTCATATCATTTGTCATTTAGTTTGTGCTCATTTTGAAGTATAAATAGTGACAAGTGGCACAATCTTGTCCAAAATTGAGCTCATTTCCATGATTTTTTATCCACCATACACACACATCCACATGCATATATATATAGTACCTACATTATATGCACACATACCTATACATTCACTCTCTCCACGCACTATCACATTTACCTATACATTTACTTCATATGGGTGTTGGTCAACTAGACATGACTACTTTATTGATGAACTATAATTGATTGAATGTTTGAAGATGATAAGTTGATGATCACCGAGCTGCAGAAAGTAAATGCAAGACATTAAATCAGTTAATATATTGTATTGTATTGTCATTGACGTCAACTTGATATAATCTGATTGGTCATATACATATCGTCATAGACTTCAAGAAACCAAAGAGATAAAGTTTATATTATCGGTAAACATAAAAATCCAGTGTACACCGACGAACAGTAAACACCGACATACAGAGAACCCTGAGCAGTCACAGTGTATATTGAGCACCGCAACACCAAGCATAACTAAAGTTGTCACCGAGCAGAATTGAAGTTGATGCCAGAGGACAACTGGAGTCAATGATCGAGCTAACTGAAGATTGATAACCGAAATCAACTGAAGTGAGAAAATGACAAACCACGTAGCTGGCAGGAGCTATATTTAGAGTTAACTGATTGATTGCTTTATTTCCATCGATCAGTTGAACTAAAGAAAATAAGAATTTTATTCACAGTTGTCAAGGAGAAATCTATAGAATAAAACTAAAGTAAAGCTTTAAAGATTAAAGCAATGCATGACGAGATTTGCGGATCAAGAAGCAATCTACGTCAAGAGAAAAAAAGACAAGGAGATTGAACGATGAAATCATGTCTATATAAAGAGACAAGGAATTCATTATGAAGAGAGGAATGCTGAATATAATTCTGGTGAAGATAGAAGTCTTCATGCAGATTTGATCATACAGGTTGAAGAACAAAGCCAAGAATTCTGCAGACACCGAGAAAAAAAGCAAGAGCATTCACCAAGCAGAAAGAACAAAGAAGGGGAGCAAAGGTATTGAAGAGAACATTGACCAGAGAGGTATTATGGATTAACAATCGATCTGAAAATATGCAGGTTAAAGTTGTATTATTGAACAGATCATTTACTGTTTCAGTTTAACCATTGATTCAAAAAATCTCTTAACGGAGTGGGATTTAACCATCCTTATTGTATTGAGATACTCAAGAGTATCAAAAGGTTTTCATGTTGACAACATAGTGAATGCTAGGTCAAATGATAAACTGTTAGTTTTGAATCCTCTAACAAGCTCACACTTAACAGTGTGAT
This sequence comes from Thuja plicata, assembly GCA_018584345.1. Lineage (NCBI taxonomy): Eukaryota > Viridiplantae > Streptophyta > Pinopsida > Cupressales > Cupressaceae > Thuja > Thuja plicata. The sequence goes on from MU226176.1 coordinate 2,874,030, forward strand.
TGTAATCTTTAACAGGGTTAGCTCTTCACCAAGCTCACTTCAGAAGAGTGAAAATTTTGGGTTACCGGTCCCAAGTGGTTTTTCCCTTAATAGGGTTTCCACGTTAAAAATCCATGTGTCAAATGTGTATATGGTTCATTGCTTTGATGTTTTTCTTTACACATTACTAAAAGAGGATTGGTCGGTAGACACTAAGTTTAATTACTACTATTCGGTAAAGCTTAAGAAAAAGATAAACAATATATTCACCGAGTAGTATATATATGTTAGAATTACTTAAGGCATACATCTTGTAGGACTGAAAGATATCTGAAGATATTATATAAGTTTTGGTTGAATTATTGGATTAATTTTTGAGGCCACTGATTCACCCCCCCTCTTAGTTATTCTAACAATTGGTATCAGAGCTTTGGTGCTTGAAAGAGAGTTTAAAGACCCAAGCTAAAGATCACAAGATGAGTAAAAGGGATGTGCCTAAGTTGAACAAAGAAAAATTTGCATCATGGCAAAGCAGGATAAGGCTCCCACCTATCAGGTATTAGAAATGATGTCACACAATACTTGGCTGCTGAATATGTTGCACCGACAGGACCTCTAACTGTTGATCAATTGAGAGATAAATATGAACACAACTCTATGATGACAGAACTTGCTTCTTCACTATCTGATGCTGAATTTGAAGATGTCAAATCATGCACAACTGCAAAGCAAATGTGGGACAAACACAAGCTAGTACATGGAGGAGATACAAATGTGCTAAGATCTAAGGCTGAAAGCCTAAGATTAAAGTTTGATGACCTAAGAATAAAATAAGGAGAGAACATCGCTCAGTACAGTAGTAGAATCAAACAAGTTATTAATGCTATCCGAGGAGTAGGAGGTGTACTTGAGGAAGAAATAGTGGTAAGTAAGATTCTGAGAACCTTACTGCCTGTTTATACTATTAGAGTATCTGCAATTCAAGAAATGAGAGCAGTAGAAAATAACAATGTTACTCTTGATAGTTTGATTGGTAGACTTATTTCATTTGAGATGAACAACTATGAAAACAATGTCTTACCAACTATTAAGTCTGCAATTAAATCTTCTCTGAAAATAAGTAAATCAAGTCATAAACACACTATGAGAAATGATAGTGATGAACAAGAATTTGATGAAATTGAAGCACTAATGGATAAAAGATTGCAAAGAGGCAAAGGTAGATACAAAGGTAAATTACCATTGGTCTATTTTAATTGCAAAGAAATTGGACACTTTGCTGCTAGATGCCCTAACAAGAGAAAAGATAAAAGAAACAATGATAGATCTTATGAAAAGAAGTTTGACAGAAGTGATGACCGAGACTACAGAAGAAACTGACACTTTGACAGAAGAGATAACCGAGACCACAAGGACAAAGGCAAGAAGGCTTGTTACTTGGTTAAGAAAAAAGATGAGAATACTGACACTGAGTCTGATGAAGATGTTGAGGTAGTATTTGTTTCTATGAAGGATGATTCAGACGAAGAACAAAGATATTTTGAAACTGCACTCATATCTAAAGTTAGCAAAAATGATGTCTGGATTATTGATAGTGGATGTACTCACCACATGACCGGAGATAAGGAAAAGTTTGAAACTTTTGAATATTATAATGGTGGATCAGTAAGAATGGGTAATGACTCACCTTGTCCAGTTGAAGGTAAAGGAACCATCATGTTGAATAATCTAATTAGATGTGAAAATGCATATTGGGTAAAAGGACTTAACTATAATATATTGAGTGTTTCACAGCTGAATAACACAGGACACCAAGTTGCATTTGAGAACAAAAAGGGAAAGATCTATAATGGAACAGGAAGGTTGATCGGTACTGGTGAACAAACAAAATGTAACCTATTCTATCTTGATAAGATTGAGACTACTTGTTTATTAGCTAGAAATGAAGACATTTGGTTGTGGCATAAAAGGTTATGCCATGTGAATTTTGACAACATGGTTAGGATAAGCAAGAAAAGAAAAGTAAGAGGCTTACCGAGCATGTTAAAACCCGACCATGTCATGTGTAAGAACTGTCAAAAAGGAAAAATGACAAAGTCTAGTTTCAAGAGAAAAACCTACACATCTAATGCTATTCTAGGGTTAGTCCATACTGACTTATGTGAACCAATGAGAACAAAGAGCTATTATGGTGATAGATACTTCATTCTATTTGTTGATGACTATTCTAAGATGATGACTGCCATGTTCTTTAAAGAGAAATTAGAAGCATTTAAGATGTTTAAATGGTATAAAGCTATAGTTGAAAAAAAAGTGGTAAAGAACTGAAATGCTTAAGATCAGATAGAGGAGGAGAATTTATTTATGATGAATTCACTAACTTTTGTAATGAGCATGGAATTACAAGACAAATTTTTTGCACCGAGAACACCACAACAAAATGAGATTACTGAAAAGAGGAATAGATCAATTGTTAATTATGACAGAAAAGTGATGATTGAAAAGGCATCACACAACCATTCTGGAGAGAAGCTGTCAGTGCTGCTGTCTATACACTAAACCGAGTTCAATTGAAGAAAGACACCAATAAGACACCTTATGAGCTATGGTATGGATACACTCCAAATGTGAGTTACTTTAGAATTTTTGGAAGTCAATGTTATATTTTGAAAGATGATAGAAATTGGAAACTTGACTCCAAAAGTGATGAAGGAATATTTCTAGGATATTCTACCAAAAACAAAGCTTATAAATAGCTTAACAAATCCTCTAACAAAATCATTGAAAGTGCAAATGTTAAAGTGGATGAATTTGTTGAGAAAAATGATGAGGAAAGCAAAAAGGAATTGGAAGATTACAACAAATTCGTCTACAGTGAAGAACTTGACACTCTACCCGAGAAATAGTGTAACACTACTAAGTGAAAGAACAATGCAACCGAGCAACAGACTACACACATTGAGAATTAGGAAAATGCTCACAATGTTGAACCGAGCGATGATGAAGATCAAAATGAAGGTCAAAATGATGAAAAGTGATCTGAACCTGTACTTGCCAAATATGTCAGAAGACACCATCCATAGAACCAGATCAGTGGAGACAAAAGAGATGGAACGAGAACAAGAAGTAAGTCACTGAACACTAGATGTTTGATTTGTGATTTTGAGTCTAAATCTGTTAATACTGCACTTGAGAATCAAGAATGGGTTAGTGCAATGAATGAAGAGATTGAACATATTGATAAGATTAAAACATGGACATTAGTACCTAGACTGAGTTACAAAAATGTCATTGGTACCAAATGGATATTAAAAAACAAACTGAATGAGAATGGAGAAGTCACAATGAACAAAGCAAGATTGGTATGCAAATGGTATGCACAAGAAGAAGGTATTGAGTATGGAGAAACCTTTGCACCCATTGCTAGACTAGGAGTAAGAATTCTACTTGGTTATGCTTCTTTCAAAGGATTCAATTTATACCAAATGGATGTAAAATCTGCATTTCTGAATGGAATACTAGAAGAGGAGGTATACATTGAACAACCTGAAGGGTTTGTTGATCCTAAATAGAGAAACATAGTTTTTAGACTACACAAAGCCTTGTATGGATTGAAATAGGCACCGAGAGCATGGTATGAAAGACTTCACTCTTATCTCATTAGTATTAGATGTGTTAGAACAAGTGATAATAGTAATATGTATTTGAAAGGAGATACTGATGATAATATTCTGATTGCTGAGATATTTGTTGATGATATCATATTTGGAGGTAATGATATGTTATAAAAATCATTTGTTGATGAAATGTAAAAAGAAATTTGAGATTTCAATGTTTGGAGAGATCAAATTTTTTCTCGGTCTACAAATTCTACAATAGGATGTAGGCATCTACATCACACAATCCAAATACATCAAAGAAGTTTTGAAGATATTTAAAATGGAGGACTCCAAACCAGTTGGAACACCTATGACAACCAGATGCAAATTGATAAAGGAGGACAAGACAACCGTGGTAAATAAGAACTTATACAGATCTATGACAGGAAAACTAATGTATGTTGTACATACTAGACCAGCTATAGCACATGTAGTTGGTATAGTTGCAAGATTCTCTACTAATCCCAAGGAATCACACATGACTGATGTCAAAAGAATTCTGAGATATCTGAAGAATATCAAAGACTATGGTTTGTGGTATAATAAAGAAGGAAAATTTGAGCTACAAGTTTATACAGATGTTGATTGGGCTAGAAACATAGATTATAGAAAGAGCACAATAGGAGGAGCATTCTTTATGGGTGACAGAATTTTCACATGGATAAGTAAAAAGAAAGGATGCATATCTCAATCAACCGCAGAAGCAGAATATGTAGTTGTTGCTGCAAATTTCTCTCACATTGCATGGATCAAGAAATTACTGAAAGGTATGAATATGTAAATTCTTGCTCCAGTGATTATCTATTGTGATAATACTAGTGCTATCAACATTTCAAAGAACCCTGTGATGCATGCTAAAACAAAGTACATAGCTATTAAGTATCATTACTTAAGGGAACAAGTACAAGATAAAGAGGTGATTCTAGAATATGCACAATCCAAAGAACAATTAGTAGACATATTCACAAAGCCATTTCCAAAAGATACATTTGAGTCCCAAAGGAAGAGACTAGGGGTCTGACCCTTGTCTACTGCTCAACAAGTTGACTTGGAGGCTACATCAGGCTACACATTATCAGAAGATCATTCATGTTGATGCAAGCTATGATATGGACTACAATGACATATCAGTACAAGAAGGTACTTATCTGAACCGAACACCAGAGATATTGTTGGCTACTACAGAGCTGTATTGCTGATGGATAGGAGATATATATATATATTTTTATTTGGCATTGTTGTCAAAGGGAGAGGAATATATCCATATGAAATAGTACATCTAGAGGGAGATAGATATTAAAGAGAAGAACATCAGTCAAAGGGAGAGAAAAGATTCAAAGAAAGAAGTAACCGTCCATCTAAGGGAGAGAATTAGAGAAAAGTTAAGATTGCATATCTATCCAGGAAAGGGAGAAGAGATTATACAAAGGGAGAGACATAATCAGAAGTTGCTACATCTATCTAGTGAAGGGAATGAAGAAATGGAAAGCACTCTGCAAGAATCAAATCTAAGATAGAAGAGCTTACCGAGGGTCATATATTTGTATTGGTTATAGAACAATAAGTTTGGTATGATATGACATATTTCATATTGTTTTGATAGTATGTTGCCATCAATGACAATGAGAGAGATTAATGAACTATAACTGATTGAATGTTTGAAGATGATAAGTTGATGATCATCGAGCTACAGAAAGTAAATGCAAGACATTAAATCAGTTAATGTATTGTATTGTATTGTCATTGATGTCAACTTGATATAATCTAATTGGTCATATACATATTGTCATAGACTTCAAGAAAATAAAGAGATAAAGTTTATGTTATCGGTAAACATAAAAAACCAGTGTACACCGAGTGACAGTAAACACCGACATACAGTACACACCAACGAACAGAGAACCCTGAGTAGTCACAGTGTATACCGAGAACTGCAACACCGAGCATAACTGAAGTGGTCACCGATCAGAATTGAAGTTGATGCCCGAGGACAATTGGAGTCAATGACCGAGCTAACTAAAGATTGATCACCGAAATCAACTGAAGTAAGAAAATGACAAAACACTTAGCTGGCAAGAGCTATATTTAGAGTTAACTGATTAATTTCTTTATTTCCATCGATCAGTTGAACTAAAGCAAATAAGAGTTTTATTCACAGTTTTCAAGGATAAATCTATGGAATAAAACTAAAGCAAATCTTTAAAGATTAAAGCAAATCATGACAAGATTTGAGGGTGAAGAAGCAATCTACGTCAAGAACAAGAAAGACAAGGAGATTGAATGGTGAAATCATGTTATATAAAGAGAGGAATACTAAATATAATTCTGGTGAAGATAGAAGTCTTCATGCAGATCTGATCATACAGGCTGAAGAATAGAGCCAAGAATTCTGCAGACACTGAGCAACAGAAGCAAGAGCATTCACCGAGTAGAAAGAACAAAGAAGGGGAGAAAAGGTATTGAAGATAATATTGATTAGAGAGGTATTATGAACTAACAATAGATCTGAAAATAAGCAAGTTAAAGTTGTATTATTGAACTGATCATTTATTGTTTCCGTTTAACTATTGATTCAGAAAATCTCTTAACCAAGTGGGATTTAACCATCCTTATTGTATTGAGATAATCAAGAGTATCAAAAGGTTTTCATGCTGACAACATAGTGAATGCTATATCAAATGATAAATTGTTAGTTTTGAATCCTCTAACAAGGTTGCACTTAACAGTGTGTTTTTAACCTTTAACAGGGTTGGCTCTTGATTGAGCTCACTTTAGAAGAGTGAAAATTTTGGGTTACCGATCCCAAGTGGTTTTTCCCTTAACAGGGTTTCCAAGTTAAAAATCCATGTGTCAAATGTCTATATGATTCATTGCTTTGATGTTTTTCTTTACACATTACTAAAAGAGGATTGGTCGGCAAACACTAAGTTTAATTTCTACTATTCGGTAAAGCTTAAGAAAAGGATAAACAATATATTCACCGAGCAGTATATATATGTTAAAATTACTTAAGGCATACATCTTGTAGGACTGAAAGATAACTGAAGATATTATGAAATGTCTCCATCCACTTGTACCAACTACAATGTATAACAATAAAATTAATAATATTATGCATCATACATATACTTTACATAAAACTTTGAAATTTAATCTTTCATACCCGGATCTCCCTCTGCATACTTAGGATTTTCAGTAGCTAGAGCATGTGGGGCTTTACCCCAGGATGTTTTTGGGGGCATGGACTGACTACACTCTCCAAAATCTCAGTACGTGACCTCTCTCATGGATGGTATCTCTTATGATTCTCTTTTTGGTTCCCTCCTAGGATGGACAATATCCATCTCTTCTACTGCCTCCTCCTCAGCCTCTCCATGGTCCTCCCCTATGGGTGCCTCCTCTGACATGGCTCTAGGTTTCTCATCCTCTCCCTGCTCCTCCTCATCTCTGACTATCACATGCTTTGTCCATGGTATAACCTCAGGTATCCCATAGGGTAGTGACTTAGAAAGATGAGTCTTACCCTATGTACACAGGTGTATCTGTGATACTCTCTCAACATCCCTACATAGGCAAAAAAATGTAGAATAGGTCTATCTCTCACTTCATCTTCCTCTAAATATGTGAGCTCTATATCATCAGATGTCATTATCGGTATGGCTCGAGGCCTCTAAATAAACCTTTTACCATGTGAGTAAATTGGCACTGGTCAAGGAACACCATGTGGAAAGAGAAACTGTCTCCTCACCCTGTCAAAATAGAAGGGCACCACAATATAGTTGTTTTGTCCCTCCATTAATCTATCTCTCTACATGAATATTATCTAAAAACTAGTGTCCATCCAGGATGGGATCATTCGGTATGGTCTCTCTATGATATCAGTTACCTCCAACCAATTAATGGTAACTCTCCAGTATAGCATATCACCCAACCTCTAGTGAGTTCTCTGGATAACCAAATGCACATGGATTTGTGCCATATAACTACATTGAGAACCCTACTGGTTGTGTACATGTGATATGCTTGAAGATGGATACCTGTAGTAGAGTATAGGCCACCAAGATCTGTTGGTGATATCAAAAAAACTTCCCCAACTCATTTTATAGATGGGAAACTATAATCCTTCTCCATGAGTATACAATGTAATGACTCTCCATGCACCAAACTACATGTGTTATGGGAGGATGAAATGTGGTTCCTCTACAATCTGGAGTAACTACAATAGAAATGGTACCCAACATCACCTATCGAATCAAGGGAATATCTACGATTGCATACAAGAGTACCTCTAAGAATATGTGATCACTAAGAGTATGAAGTGAACAGCAAGCCATATAGTATATCTGATCTCTCTATCTCTACATTAGTGCATGATATTGTGCATCTCACTGTCCTCCCTTGAACAAGAAACTGTAGGATGCATTACACATCTGCAAGTGTAATTATCATCTCCATTACCAATAGATGGTATGTAGAGGTATCATCATCCCATCTCTCAATAAGTGCCATCAGTATACCACAGTGATATCTCATATATAGAAGATGGTACACCTAATATAATCCAACATATCTCAAAAAAGAAAGCTCCCCAAGAGTCAAACTATCAAACTATGCCCGTAAATACGTCATGGCATTTACTCGAGCATGCTCCCATATAATTGGAAGTTTTTGTAATCAAAGATCAAGTGAATAGTATCAAAACATGAATCATATGCATCAATCAATCTAAATTAGAAAAATGAAAGACTTGGGCTCTAGGAACATGCCAAATTTATAGGAACATGATGACTTTCCAAGTACAAGTCAACTTTCTAGTTTTTCTAGCTTGAACGGTCTAAACTATCATCTATAAGGCATTCTACACAAATTCAAAATGATAGAATGAAAATGAAACACGAGTTTCAAGGTAGACCTCATCCAGTGGCATCTCATCCTCAAGAGCCTCTCTCAAAACCTTGAACCTTGTTAGCTACAGTTCCTTCCTCAATATTTTTTTCCTCCACCACAAGAACCAACAAAAGGTAAAAATGAAAATGAGCTTTCAAAAAGGATTCTAACTTAAAGACACTTTTATTTTAGTTTCATTTTATCTTGATACTTATCTTTTAACTCATTTACTGCATACCCTTCACTTAATCAATCATAACTTGAGCTAGAAAGCTCTGATTTCCACACCATTTTAGGCGTTGGAAACGTGGCTCAATTTCCTATCTATTCAAGTGATTTTTATACATTTTGAGTTCATCTTGAATGGGTTTGATAAGTATTTTTAAACATTACACATTCATAATTCATTGAGGTATACATGATTTCCCTATTTCACCTTTCATAATAGAAATCCCAAAAAGAGGGGCATATAGCTACCCATGAATTTCATCATTTCTTTAGTAATCCCTAGGTGATTTATTTTTTCACTGAAATTTGGTTTTACAACTTACGGGTCCTAACATTGTTCTTTCAGGAATTACACACTTAGGGCTTTGATATATCCTTTTCATTTACTATTTTCTTGTACTTTAGCTTGCATATGGACGTAGTGTCATATATCGCTAAAGTGGGGGATAACTATATCATCCTAAATTGTAAGCACTTGTTTTCTTTACAATTTAATGATTATTTTGCACTTACCTTACTATATTTACATTATAGACTACATTTTAGGACTTCATAATTGCACTCAATGCATACCTAACTTGAATATGGGTCGTCTAACCACTTTAAACTTGTGAAAAATCAAGGTAGGGTCCTATTTCTTGGTTTCCTCTATTTTTCCTCCAATCACAAAATGCATCTCATCTTCTAGGCCATATTTCAACTTTTTATGGCCTTGGATTCAATCTCGACATCATAATCAACTGTCTTTCTAGATCTCACCTCTATAGCCTAACCGGGACCCATAAACCAAATTTTGGCCAAATCTAGGTGGGACAAGTCAACTGGTCAACTTGTCCCTAGGTTTTTAAGCCCAAATTTGGGGTAGGATCCCATCACAGTGCATTGGTGGGATTTCCAGATTTATAGTCAATCTGCTCAATTCTATCTCATGTTTACACTATAAAAGCAACCCTCATACCTCATTTTGAGGACATCAAATCAATTTCAAGGTGACGCTAATTTGATGACGATAAAAAATTTCAAGGTGGAAGCCCCAATTTTATGCCATCTTATGAAGTGAGGTTTTTCAATTAAAGATCTACATCAATCATCCATATTCTTCCTCAAGCATTCAAGACATCCGATATCATTTTCAACATTATCATGGAGTTTCAAATGGATCATGAGGATGTCTAGGAGTAATGTTTCCATTTAGAGTTAGGTATGATTCCTCATTATTTTCATATCTATGCATTGGTGCTTTATGTTTGTATGTTTACATTTCAGATCTATGATTATTTTCATGCATTCAATCATACATTTATTGCATTTATATACTAGGGTTTCACTCTATCACACATAGGGTTAGATCTAGGCACTTTCTTATGCATTTCAACCCATTAGCAATTTATACATACTCTATATTCATGACCACTACACATTATCTCTATCATAATGGCTATCCATGGAGGTGGGAATCACCAAAAATGGGGGTTTTTACCAAGGAAACCCCTTATATAGCCACACACACACACCCTTTCTTAGATTTGTAGGTTCAGATAGCATCAGATCTAGCTGTAAATTCATAGAATCCTTCCAAAAATAGAGACAGAGCATCCTTGGAATTTTGAGAAAAAAAGTGCAGGAACAAGTAGAATTTTTGGGAACAAGTCGACTAGTCAACTTGTCCCTACAAATTTTCAATGAAATTTTAGGTCTTGGTTGCTACAGGTCCCAGTCTTCCAGATCTAGAGTTACAACATATTCTGAGACTCTGACAGTCTAGAAATTTAGATCCAAAGTACAGTTTTATCCATTACATTTCCAGGTGCACTTGTTCTTACCTCTTTTTCCTTGCACTTACTTTTATAGATTAGATCGATTATTTACATTTCATTTCCTTGTCATTATCATTAAGGAATTAAAACCCCACATTCTGTAAATCCCACAATGGCACCCTTATTCTCTTGGTCGTGCTAATCAGATTCACTTTGTGGTGGGTTTACATTCCCATGTATATAAGATCTTGGTGATTGATCTACCTCTTAGCATTGATAAACATTTTCCTCTATACATAATCATTCAATTATTTATTATGATATAAGATGAAAAATTAGTTAGTCAACAAGTGTCACTCCCTCTTGTAGCTCATTTCTACATTCTAGACATTTTTAACTTTTCAATATAGACGCAAAACTTGTAATGGGTAAATTGTGATCAAATGCCTATAAATCCCTTTTTTAAAAAATATAGAGCTTGAAAGTATCTACGCAAAATAAATCCATAGAAGTAATGTTAAAAAATAAAAAAAAATTCACAAAACCAAAGTTTGTCCTAGAAATTAATTTTTGTGTTTCATACTCTAAGAATTAGATTCTTCATATACTCAACATTAGAAAAAAAATTGAGAAACCCTCTTCTATTTTTTCAATACATTACAAGGCCAAAGGGAATACCACCACTTTAAACTAATTGTTAGGTTCTAAGAGGCCCAAAGACTCATAGCACCACTTAAAAAAATTATGCCCATTCACTTCATCAATGCATTTGCAACATTTTGTAAAGTGTCATCTTTATCCACCATCACCCTCTCATCCTCTAATATGTCATAAAAAAAGATTACTAGAAATTAATATTCTTTGTCCTCATAGTAAAATTTGGGTTCTTTACTAGATATATGGTACTCTAATTGTCATATAGAACTATAATAGCTTCTCAATTTATCTCCACAATTGAATACAAAAACTTAAGCTAGATGGTTCCTTTATAAGCACGAGTATTTGTCATGTACTCTATTTTTCTAATAGATAAAATTAATATATCCATTTTCTTCCTCATCCAATTGATAACACAACCAAAAATAATAAAAATATATCCATTGGTGGACTCCCTATTTGTTCACATCCCTAGTACAATAAAAATAAACAAAACTATGAATAATAATATTTTTTTTCCCCAATAGAATTACCATGATAATAAATTAGGTACTTCGAATTGCCCCAGAAATATCTAAAGACCTTGTTCCTCATATCAATGTACTTATCTAGGATTATCCATGAAAAGACAAAGTACTCTCATCACTTGGGACATGTCTAATATTGTACATACCATAGCATACATTAAGCTTCCAAAAAGACTAGCATAATGTAATATATCTTTATCCTCCATCTTGATAGGATCTAAGTTAGGAAATTTTAAACTAGTAACTTTGTCCCCATCAAAATAAGAACATGAAAAGACTTGATATCTTTCATGTTGGATTGCTCCAACATTGTGTCTATATACTTTCTCTAGACTAAGTAAAGATTTATGTTAGCTTTATCTCTTCTAATATTCATCCCTAAGATGAAACTAGCTACCCTAAGTCCTTAATCTTAAATTTTATTTAAAATTAAGACTTCAAGTCACAAGTCATAACTTCTATTTTCTAAAAAAAATTTATCAACGATATATATAATGCAGTAGTAGGGAAATAATTATTTTAAATCTTGTAACAAATATAATGATTTTATTTGGACTTCAAAAATTTTGGCATAAAAAATTTGCATCAAGTCTTAGGAGATTTCCCTAGGCCAAACAATATTTTATAAACTTAAAAACCAAATTTTATTTAGCTTTTCCAATATAGTATTATGGCTATGACATATAAATCTCTTCCTCTGAATCATCATAAATAAAGGTTTTCTTCACATCCATCTTCTCAACCTTGAGATAGGACACCATTATAACAAATAATAAGAAAATTGAATCGATGTCAACATAGAAAATAGAGATAAATCTCACCATAATCAATTATTTTAACTTGTGAAAGAATGCTTCACAACTATTCTCCCTTTGTAATTCTCAAAACTACCATCTCAATCAATTTTAATTATAAACACCCATTTACATCCACTAGGAAAAGATATTAGGTCCATGTGTAATTTTTATTTAACATGTCCATCTTAGGTCACCCATGGTCACTTTTCATGATTATGCATCATTCATACTTATAGCCTCATTTACATTCCTAGGCTTATCAATACTAGTAATAAAAAAAATACATCTCCAATAAAAAAAATATACATGTCTAGTTAGTTTTTACCAATTGTACCTCGTTAATAGTTTAGGTGAATGTTTTACCTCCTTTTAAAAAAATATCTAATTTATCTAAGCTCTCCTCCTCCTTAAATCATTTATGGGGTTTTGGTCCAACTTTCTTAGTTTTTGAGGTTAGTTGAACATCATCTATCGTTTCATCTTTTTCTAGTTGCAATATAGTTGAAAAGGCTTAATTTCTCTACAAACAATGCTTAAGCTATACAAAATATATTGGTCATAAGATCCCAATTTTGCAACATTATAGGACTTGTCAAAATTTGCTAAAGAAAAACATTACCAATCTCAAAATATAAGTCTTTTTACCAATTTAATTTTATATAAGAGCCTTAAACTCTTTAAATCGATTGAAGAATTTATATTTACTCATAGGAAAGTATACCATGTTTCTCTATTGTAGTCATCAACAAATGAAACATAAAAATGGATATTGAAATGAAGGAGCATCAATGGGACCAAATTTACATAATTATATATCAAGCCTAATACCATATAATATTTATGAAACTGGAATAAAAATAGAGACAATTTATATTTCATAAACTCAATGTTCAAAAAGATTGAAAAGGTAATAGTCAATTAGACCCTCAACAAGTCCATTTTTTTCAAGATCCTTATACTCGTCTTGCCTATGTGACCCATCTTTTCATGTCATAAAATAATTTTCTATACAAGAAACAAAGTCTCCATAGAAAGAGCACCCTTAAGTACCTATAAAATCAGACCATTAGAAGTGGATGCAACACTCCTCTTTGTCATTGGCTTTGATAATGAGGGTGAATATTTTTTATATCTCTTCGCTATAGAAATATAAACCTATTGCATTGAAATATGCATGTATCCACCTAAAACAAAGTGCCTACTCAAACACCCTTAGCAAGTACCCTAACACATATCACCATATTACACCCTCCACTTAAGAAAACAACTTCAATAGCTAAAGCAATCAATTTACCAAGAGTATTACCTATTTTATGTTGAATGAATAATATGAAATACACCATTAATCCACTTCACTTGCATATCAAGGAATCAAAATATGACTCTTCCACATCCAAAAACAAAAACAAAAATCTTATCTAATGTGAGGTCATATGAAAAGATGCACCAAATTCAATCAACCAATAATTAAAATACATTTATAGCCAAGTTTACAACAAAGGCATCACCATCATCCTAGAAAGAGTTCTTAGAATCATCATCAAAATATTTTTTTTCTCCTCTTTACATTCTCTTCTATAATGGTTAAATATTATCATAATTTTAAAATTTTGTATTAGAACAACCTTGAGATTTTAATTTCCCACATGATGTAGATATAGATTTGTCTTGATTACTATTCTTCCTTTTTCCCTTTTTTCTACCATGAATAAATAGCACATCATTGGTAGATTTAGAAGACTTTTATGCATATCTTCAAAATTAAATGATGCCGCCACATCATCCATTTTTAATTTATTAATCATGCTCACAAAAACTATAAAAATATATTCACTTGAATTTGTCAAGTAACCTAGAAAACTCATGAGCAATCCTCAATTTCTACTTCAACAAAGTGAAAATGAGTAACAACCATGGTAAACACATTCAGATGTTCAACCATAGGTCCAAAAATGTCCATCTTAAAGAATGTCTAGCTTTTTTCTCTAAAAGAATTTATTAATCAAACATTTAGCTTGACAAAAATCTCCTAGTCTCTTTAAAGTAAGTGTGGCAATGATTTGTTCATATGCATTCAACAAAACTAAATTAGCCAAATAGTGTGTAATAAGACCCTTATCTTGTTTAACCACTTTAATCCACTCTTCTTGTGACATAGCAATAGGTTTGGATTGAAACACTATAGCCCATAGATATCTATCCACAATTAAATATTAAGCTTATAAAGTTGAAAGTTTATTCTTAAAAATTTCTCCATTTCAATTTTGGATTTGCTAGCCATATCTTTCTATAATAAGATCATATCCTTATACCCAAGCTCCCACTTAAATAAAAAATCCTCCACCCAATACCTAGAATCTAAATTGATCAAGCTTTGAATCCAAATGAAAAGAAGTAAGGTACACATAAACACTTAAAGTGATCTTAGAGCAGAGTATTGTGTTTAATTTTAGGTCTTTATAATCATGGAAAGAAGAAACTCATATAAAACATAAACAAAATCATACCACAATAAAGGCATACACACGGAAAACCCTTTCAGATGAAAAGACTCACACTCCAAAGTAGTGAAATGTAATATTCAATAAACTTTAAAACACAAGTATGAAACACTTGCAGAGAAAACCTTTATGGGAGTATCACCAACTCGAGATCTAAACAAATTATGGTAGCATAATAGTAACTACAAACTCACTATCCATACCTCCATCTCATATAAACTATAAATAGAAGAGATAGAACACAAAGGCACTAAATGGTAACTATAAAATCATGCACTAGAATCACCCATAAAAGTGACACCCAAATACCTAGTTAGAAAACCAACACGACTAAAAAAAGGATATTCCTTTCACTTCTCATAAGTCTGCCATAAATCACTCATCAAATCAAGAATTATATTTTGGCTTCATTATCTCCTATAAAATGATGTCTTATGATGTGTTATAACATGTGTCGTAAGTCAATCACTAAGTGTGATCCCCTCTAGTAGCTTCGTTTTATGTCAGATATTTTTACGTTTCCAATACAAAAGATAACTTTTAAAGGCCATAACTTTTGACTTGAGAGGTCATTGTGGAGCCCTTTTTTTCAATTAAAGAGCTTCAAAAGATCTATACAATAGGAACTCACAAAAGCAAGAGTCAAACAAACCAAATTTTTTTTGTCAAAAACAAATTTTGTAGCCCAAAAATTCAGATTGTGTCGCATAACTTCATATGCTCAACATTAGAATCAAGCTTGATACACCTTTCCTAATAAGTATTAAGGATCTGAACTTCATCAATCAAAGTAAAATATATATAATAGTTGATTCACAATAAAGTACACGGGTGAAAAAACATACATAAAACTCGAAGCAAGTGATAGAAGCATGCAAAATTATTTATATTCTTCAATCTTTGTTATTTATACAGTATTGGCCTGACACATAATATGGGGACTCTCTCTCTCTCTCTCTCTCTCTCTCTCTCTCTCTCTCTCTCTCTCTCTCTCTCTCTCTCTCTCTCTCTCTCTCCCCATTAATTAATGTGAAGACCTCCTAGGTGAAATAAATGAAGTTGATTTTGAGTGTGTATGCTCTTGTATCAATAGTTTTACCATCTCGAGATTTACTATATTTTAACCTTGTTACAAGAATTTAATCACCTATTTTAAAACTTGTTACAATCTAATTTAATCACCTTGATAATAAGCTTTGCTACCAATAATGAATGAAGTAATTAAGACTAAGAATCTAGTAAAATAAATATAATAATTTAGTGTTATGAAAAGTATCTTTAATGTTTGACTTCGACAAGGAAACGAGACAACCAATTTTATATTAAACTTTCTATTGAGATACTATTGAGATGTTCTAAAACCAAACAACTAGCCCACTTTATGTCTCATCCTTTGACAAGTTAAATGCGAATAATTTCTCCAACATTTTAAACCATATATTTGAAAAAACAATGTAATATATTTATATTTATTATTATTAGAAAATATAAATCTTTTCATAAAAAAAATCTATAATTTGGACAACTTTTGCGCCCTTGTAAGTCACATTGCTGACCAGGACATAAAAGTCCAATGTAGTCGTTAAACTTTATGACTAATATGAAAGCTTTCTTACCTTTAAATTGTATCATACAATCATCACTAAAAACTATAGTATATCTCCTTGTAGGTGGATTTGGGTGTGCAGTTAAACTGTATAATTCTATGTATCACAATATTCTTGAAAATTAGATTATTTATATAATCCAAAGTTAAACTATAGATGCATTACTTTATTGGGGAAGTTGCCAAAGGTGATATTATATAATCCAAAGTTAAACTAAAGATGTTTTAAAAACTGTATTTTTCAACACTTTATTGGGAAGTTGCCAAAGGTGATAAGAACTCAAGGTAAAAGAGATTGATTATTCATTTTTTAACAATTAGAGTGCCCTGAATTAATGGAAAATGTGGGACAAAGTAAGAAAGACGAAAATATGCCAAATGGGTGCAGGAATTGAGCTTGAAGACAACCAATTATCAAATACACAATGAAGAAATAAAAATGTATCATTGAAACATATGATTATGTTCTGAAAGCCAGAAGGAATCTCTGAAATTCACAGCAGAAATTGTATAACTAGACACATTGTACAAGATCGCATAATACATGATTGCAAGCCATCCCACAATCTGCTCACATAAATTTCAGATCAACTAACTTCACCAAAATACTTTAGAAAAGAACCCATGTTCAGCTCGTCTTGTAAAGAGCTAAGCTCCGAATCCTTGACTAAATTCTGATTCCTATCGAAAAAAACAAATGCCTGTTTTATCTCAATACAATACTGAATTTATAGAAACTTCATATGGAAAAATGGGAAGTTATAAAGTAGTGGGTATGCTATCATGATTAGTGTACAAGATCACAGATTACAAGCCATCATAAGTCTCAGACCAACGAACTTCACCAGATCACTCAAAAAAACTCATGTTCAGTTCGACTTATAAAGATCTAAGCTCTGGATCATTGGACTAAACTCTGATTCCTATTGACAAAAACTAAATATACCCATTTTATCTCAATACAATGCTGAATTTACTGAAACTTCATGTGGAGAAATAGAAAGTTGAGTAATGGGTTTACTTTCTGAATTTCATATGGAGAAATGAGAAGTTAAGTAGTGGGTATACTACCATGATTAGTAAGAGAGGATTCCACCAGAATAGAGCAACCAACTCACAAAAACTCTAGATAAAAAACCATGATCAGCTCGCCCTATAAAGAGTTAAGCTCCGGATCTTTGGGCTAAATTCTGATTCCTCTCGAAAAAAACAGATACCTGTTTTATCTCAATACAACACTGAATTAATAAGAAGTTAAAGGAATGGGTGTACTACCATGATTAGCATGAGAGGAGTCTACCAGAATAGACCACATCACATGCACATCTTCATATCCACAGGATCTCACATCCTCATACAATATATATATTCCACACTCTGTCATCATGAACAAAATCAAATCAGAATGACCAACATTTAGCTCTAAATCTAACTAAATTCCAATGATAACTAAGAAAGTATAAGTTATCACAGCAAAATGAATAATGCATTATAATGGGAAATGGCTATGCAGATCCTACGATACATCAATGTACAAGTTATCTTCATACACCATTACTTTTAGAGTTGAATAATCACTTCTATTGTCATCATGAACAAATAAAAACAGAATGAGAAAGAATTATCTGCAGATCTAGTCAAATTCTAATTATACAAGAAATTATTATAGCAGTATGGGCTGTACAGTGCACTGTGAAAACTTACTATTCTTGTGAGCAGCAAAGAATCTTTTGTGAATGGAATGCCACATCTTTTTGAAGGGCCAAATGATTTTGGGTACCCATTTGCCCATTATCCAATGCTGCCACTGGTAGTTTGTTTGCTGATAGAATTGGAATTCTAAATTGTACTAGAAACAACTATTTGATCAACTGACATCTCCTAATAAGGAAAATATAAGTTTGTTAATAGTAGAGTAGAGTGAAATGTAATCAGCCATTAGTGGGCCAAGGCATGTCTTTAATATTCCTCTATCTATTGCTGTGTAAAACGTGTCCTCTTGTATTTTCTTTCTTTTGTTTGGTGTCACAGAGAAAACTACATTTTACCAAACATTTACAATTTCTCCATTGAAGCATAGTGTCTTTTTCTTTCAACCATTCTCTAAATTAGCAAAAAGTATCTGTATATGATAAATAGAAATTAGAAGAAGTGGCGTGGAAAGGCACATAATTCATGAGAATTCGAGACAAAAGTGGAAAAGAAAGTCATATTACATTTTCATGTGGGGTAAGACTTTAAGGAGATGGAGGAGAAGATGCTAATGTTAAAGAAGGGTGATCAATTATCTACTCGATGATTGTCTATAAGGTGCTTTGTAGTGATTATGGGTGAGTCCTTTTCTTCTTTTAAAAGGCTGCCTTGAATTTGCAGAAGCACATTGGGGATAATCTTTTGATTGGTATGACATTGCACCTATGAGAATTCGTAGATCTATGAAATTGATTATGTGAGTATCAAGGTTACTTCTTCCCATTAGTGAAGTTGACAAGCTCGACTTTTGATAGAGTAAATCATGTAGGGAATTCCTTAATAAGGACGCCTCTCAATCATTGTAAGGCAAGAACAAAAGCATGGAATGTAACCAATGACACTCTTTAATCATTGTAAGGAAACAACAAAGGCATTGTATGTCTAAGGCAACAACAAGGGCACTGCATATCTCAAATCAAGTACCAATTAATTCATTTAGGAATAGAATGAGAATGTGTAAGTACCTTTTTTTACATATAGGGCCCGTTTGGGTACTGGAATACCATGTCCTAGATATGGTCAATTCTGGAAGATGCTGCAATTCGAGAAGATTCTTATCCTCAAAATGAAATCCAGAATATAGACTGACCCGTTTGGTTCACCCGGAAGATGACTGAGAAGATGCATAAGGAATTTTAATTCTTTATTTTTTAATTTCTTTGAATATGGTGTGTATATATACACACATGCACACATGTGTATATACATAGATACATGTATGTATATACACACATATGTATATGTGTATACATGTGTGTACATACACATGTATACACATATACACACACACGTGTGTGTATACACACACATACACACGTGTGTGTATATACACACATACATGTGTGTATACACACACACATATGTGTAAATACACATACAAGTGTGTATCCATGTATACACATATACACATATGTGTATATATACACACATACACACATGTATGTGTATACACATATATATACATTTGTGTATATATACA